>SEYY01010237.1:20000-24946 GCA_009176605.1 Armadillidium nasatum
GAAGAAAGGCGTTGGAGGGATTGTGGTTTGATAGAAAAAACTGAAAATTGACTTATAATAAAAAATCTTATAGAATAAATTATATAGAGAATACAAGGATCTATATTTCTTATATCTATAAAATATTTTGTAAAATTAATATTTGCTATCGAAAAATAAAAAATAAATGGATAGGTGCATCTGGGAAAATTTTTTATAAGTATTAATTTTATTAGGCATAAAAAAATTCATATTTTTGATACTTATAAATTTTTTTGTAAAATTAATATTAACGAAGTTATATTAGTTTAAATCTATATTAGAATATTTTGAGAAAGACTAGAAGTATTTTTTTAAATGTATCAGAGTCTCTGTAGCAGAGTGGTTAGAGTAACTTGAATCAGATTCAGAGGACTCGCGTTCAATACCCGTACGGTCCTTTTTTATAAAAGAAATCGGATAGGAAAGCGACCGCTTGAAGCGGTCGAATGTTGTACATGTGTATTCGTTAATGTAAACAGATATATGAACGTAATAAAGAGCAAAGAATGATAAGAAGATTTGACTGAGTAATTGCAGTTGTTGTGGTAGTGGTAGTCTCATCGACCGCTTGAAGCGGTCGAGTTTAATAATAAATAATAATAATAATAATAATAATAATAGAGCAAAACAAAGAAAATAAAAATAATAATAAATAATAAAAAATAAAAATAAAAAAAAAAAAAAAAATAATAATAATAATAATATTTACAATGATTTTTTTTTAAATGTGAATATTCGGCTCTACGAAAGATATAGAGATAAATGAGGTATCAATTTATAGGTTTTCGAGAACGAGGATTCCAAATTTGTAATTATTTTTAAGATAGGTAGCTCAGGAAGATAACTTATTTAATATAACTTGGAAAATATAAAAGATAGAGAAAATCTGCTCCGACAACTTTTCGAATTTAATTATTCTACATATGAATCATGAAAAAAATTTCCAAATTCGGGCTTTTAAACCCACTTTTTCGTTCCAGAATTAACTTTCCTGGAAGATCTGGAAGTTCTGAAAAAAATCTACGGATTTGAAAAATACATTTTCAATTTTAAAAAAACATGAATATTCGGTTCTACGTAAGATAGAGAAAAAAAATAAGGTATAAATTTATAGCTTATCAAGCCCGAGGAATTCGAATTTGTTATTATTTTTAAGGTAGTTTTATTAGGAAAAAAATTATTAAAGATAATTTTAAAAAATACAAAAGATAGAGAAAATTTGCATAAGAGTAAAATTGAAGAACTTGATGAGTTTAAGAAAAATAATACTTTTTTTTATTTTTCCTATAATAAATAAGGAAATAAAAATGAACAAATATAAAAAGAAAGTTACCTTTTCACAAAATAATTACATTTTTGAGATGGATAATTATGATAGAACAAATGATGAGCTAACTTCTGTAATTTTAGATAAAGAACGATTTTCAAGAAGAATAAAAGATTTAGAAGAAAAATTATCTCCTTTTTTAAAATCAGAGATGAATAACGAAAATTCGAAATTGACTTATAATAAAAAAATCTATAATAAAATGGCAAGATCTGAGAAAGTTGAAAATTCAAAATTGACTTATAATAAAAAAATCTATAATAAAATGGCAAGATCTGAGAAAGTTGAAAATTCAAAATTGACTTATAATAAAAAAATCTATAATAAAATGGCAAGATCTAGGAATGAGCAAAATCCAAAATTGACTTATAATAAAAAAATCTATAATAAAATGACAACTTGTGAGATCTGTAATACTAAAATTAAAAATTTTAAAATTCATGAAAAAAGTAATAAACATATTAGAAATACAAATCAATTATTGCCATTCTCATTATCAAAACTTAAAAAGAAATTATGTTCACTATGTAATAAAAGCGTTCTAAATCTTAAAATTCATGAGAAAAGTAAGATTCATCAAAGAAATTTAATGACAATGTGATTATAAAAATTGTCGAAAAGGACTTCAAGGAAATTTTAAAGCCTATTGTTATACCAATATAAAAATGGTTGATCCAAGAGCATTTATTAATAATATGATGAAAACACCATTGAAAATAAAATTCAAGAACAAAATTGGAAAAATTTAAAACTTAAGTCTTCTCTTCACGTTGAATTTTATAAAAATTTACCTGATGGAAGAAAACAAATGATAAATAATTGGTTTAATAGCGGAACTATGACAAGTATAACAAATAATTCTCAAATAAAAGATACTATTCACGTTATGATTAATAAAATTGAAGAAAAAATATGCAAATTTACCAAGAAAGGATCAGGATGGATATATCAATAAACTTTTAGAATTTTGAAATAAAAGTAGCAAAATATAAACCATTAAGAGCTTCTTCTTATATATTGAAACTCCAGATTAAATATAAAAATCCAAAATTTGGATTGATTAATATTCAAAATAAAAATGATAATGAATGTTTCAAATGGTGTATAGCCAGATCTGAATGTTTAGATGAAGATAATGTGCATAGATTATCAACAAAAGTAAGAGAAGCATCTAAAAAATATAATTGGAAAGGAATAGAATTTCCAGTTCAATTAAAACAGATTAATAAATTTGAAAATCCAAAACGATGTGTCTGTTAATGTATTTGGACTTGATGAAAAAGAAATATTATATCCATTAAGAATTACTAAAGTTGAGAAAACTAAACATGTTGATTTACTTTTAATATCAAATGATAAAAATACACATTATTTACTGATGAAACATTTGAGTCCATTCATAGATAAAAAGAATAAAGGACAAACTTATCCATGTCGATTCTGTTTACATAGCTTTTATAAAAAAGAATTATTAGATAAACATTTACCAAATTGCAGTATTCACACACCGGTAAGAATGGAATTATCAGAAGGTCAAGTACAATTTAGACTTCATTATAAACAATTCAAACATCCATTTGTTATATATGCGGATTTTGAAAGCACCTTACAAAAAATACATACCACTCAACCAAATCCAAAAGAATCTTATACCATTAACTTTACAGAAACATCGACCAAACAGTTGGTGTTGTTATACGAAATGTGATGTGGATGAATATTCAAAGTTTGAAATATATGAAGGAGAAAATGCATCTAAAACGTTTGTAGAATATTTAATTTCAGAATCAAAAAGAATTTATGAATTATTGAGAATAAACAAACCAATGAATTTAACTCCAGAAGAAAAAATAAATCATGAAAATGCAAACCGCTGTTACGTATGTAAAAGAGAATATACAGAAAACGATTTTAAAGTAAGAGATCATAATCATTTAACAGGAGAATATAGAGGACCTGCTCATAGAAGTTGTAATTTACAAATTCGAGAACCTAAATTTGTTCCAATAATAATGCATAACTTATCTAAATATGATGCTCATTTATTTGTCAAAGATTTCGGTTTAGTAGATGGACAATTGAAAGCAATCCCTCAAACAGATGAAACTTATATAAGTTTCAGTCAGTATATAAAAGTGGGTGAAATTACCGTTTCAAAATCGATTAATATGGAGTTGAGATTTATCGATAGTTTCAGATTCATGTCTTCATCTCTAGCTAAACTAGCATCAAATCTAACTGATGAAAATTTTAAAAATTTATCAAAATATTATCAAGATGATCAATTTAAATTATTAAGAAAGAAAGGTGTTTACCCATATGATTGGATGGATGATATATTAAAATTTAATTATGAAAAATTACCTAATAAAGAGAAATTTTATAGCATGTTAAATAATGAAGACATATCAAATGAGGATTACAAACACGCACAGAATATTTGGAAAAAATTTAAATGTAAAACTTTTAGAGATTATCATATGTTATATTTAAAATCGGACACGTTATTATTAGCGGATGTATTTGAAAATTTTAGAACAACTTGTTTAGATACCTATAAATTAGATCCAGCACGATTATTTTACATCTCCAGGGTTATCTTGGGATGCATTATTAAAAGAAACGAAAGTAAAATTAGATTTATTAAAAGATCCGGATATGTTGTTAATGATAGAAAAAGGGATTAGAGGAGGAATAAGCACTATAACACACAGATATGCAAAGGCTAATAATCCATATATTCAAGAAAGTTATGATAAAAATAAACCGCATAGTTATATCACTTATTTAGATGCTAATAATTTGTATGGTTGGGCAATGTCTCAGTATCTACCAACAGGAAAATTTAAATGGGTAAAGAATGTAAATGATATAGATGTTTTAGATATCGATGATGAAGCTAGAAAAGGTTATATTTTAGAAGTTGATTTAGAATACCCGAAAGAATTACATGATTTGCATAACGATTATCCATTAGCGGCTGAAAATCTAGAATTAGATAAAGTGTCAAAATTAGTTCCAAATCTAAATAATAAAGAAAAATATGTAATCCATTATAGAAATTTAAAGCAATGTTTAAATTTAGGATTGAAATTAAAGAAAGTGCATAGAATATTAGAATTTGATCAAAGCGATTGGATGAAATCCTATATAGAGTTAAATACGAATAAAAGAAAAGAAGCGAAAAATGAATTTGAGAAAGATTTCTATAAATTAATGAACAACTCAGTGTTTGGAAAAACGATGGAAAATATTAGAAATAGAGTAGATGTACAACTAGTTAAAAATAAAGAGCAAGCTCAGAAGTTAGTTAATAAACCAAACTTTGAATCTTTTAAAATATTTTCAGAAAATTTAATAGCTTGTCATATGAAAAAAACTAAACTAAGATTTGATAAACCTATTTATGTAGGAATGTCTATTTTAGAGTTAAGTAAAACTTTAATGTATGACTTTCATTATAATCATATAAAAAATAAATATAATGAAAAAGCAAAATTACTGTTTACAGATACAGATTCGTTATGTTATTATATACAAACGAATGATATATATAAAGATATGAAAAAGAATATAAAACTGTTTGATACATCTGATT
>SEYY01010238.1:0-11213 GCA_009176605.1 Armadillidium nasatum
GGTTTGCGATTTTTTTGGGCTTATTTTGTTTATTTTGCAAGACGAAGCAATTTCATTAAAGGCAACTTTTATTTTTATTATGCGAATCTTTTGTTGCAATTGACTTGTTTTATTATATATATATATATATATATATAATATATATTATATATATATATATATATATATATATATATATATATATATATATATATATATATATATATATATATATATATATATATATATATATTTTATATTATTTTGGGGGGGCATTTAGGCCTTTCATTTACCCTTTAAGTCTAGGGTTATGTTAAGTCGAACTACTTTGATACAAAACAAAAATGAAAAAGAAAAAACCGTATGTTAGATTTATAAAATATACTTTTATCGATTATATATATATATATATATATATATATATATATATATATATATATATATATATATATATATATATATATATATATATATATGAGTCATCAGCATAAGTTAACAGAGTTGGAAGTGGAGTTGTGAAGGTAGTTAATGAAAAGTAATGAATAAGGTTGGAGATAAAACAGAACCCTGAGGAACACCACAGTTGACAGAAAAAGAGAGAGAGGTCGCTTCATCTACACGTGCCGAAATGGAACGATCTGAGAGAAAACTAGACATGACTAAGCAAAGAGAAGGAGAAAGCCCAAATGAAGGGAGCTTGGAGAGCAGCGACGCATGCCAAACACAGTCAAAAGCCTAGGATATGTCAAGCGCCACCACACAAGACTCCCTGAAGTCCCTAAGGGCATAAGACCTTAAATCTGTGATATAGGAAAGTAAGTCACCAGTTGACCTCGAGAGTAGAAAGCAATATTGATGATCTGAGGAAGAGAATGAGACTCCAAATGGTCCAGGAAATGTGAGTTGAGGAGAGTTTAAATATTTTTATACAGAACACAAGTGAGAGGGTCGATAATTGGAAGGGTCAGAGTGGCTGCCTTTTTTCGGGAACGACTGAACAAATACACGTTCACAGATTTCAGGATCCCATGCACCCGATCATAAGTAATCGCAGGTAGATACATGGGAAACTTAAGAGGAGAAGGATTAGGATGAGGGATGCTACAATCATGCAAGGTGAAATTATAGGAAAAAAATGAGGCCGAAGAGATTAGCCTTTTCAGAAGGAGTATTAGCTACAAAACCATCATAGCGAATAAGAGGAGGAAAGGCAGATTTACAGAAGTTATTATAGATATTTCTTGGCAAGAAGACAGAAATGTTTATCAGTAGGAGAACCATGGAGGTCAACGCATTTCCTTTTAGTGAAAATACGCTTAGTCCGTCGAAGAACATTCCTTTAACGATTCAGAAAGTCTTCATCTGAAGACGAAAATCTTCAGAACATTATTTCTTCATGAAGATTTTCACATTTTATTTAAGAGTTCTTCCCCCCACTCGTCCCCCCATTTCAAGGGTAGCCATTTCGTAATCATTAAATCAAATTAAAATAAATTTCCAAATTTTAATTTATTTAATTATTGAAATAACATTTAAGAAAATTTCAAATCCATTATTATTATTATTATTATTATTATTATTATTATTATTATTATTATTATTATTATTATTATTATTATTATTCAGACCTTGAAAAGCAGACTTACAGCTTAATTTAATGGAAAATTTTGTAACATGGAAAGACGCTCAAGAATTACACTACGCCCATCACTCTCTTTTACGCATTCGTTTCAAATTATTTATTAGCAATAATCAAAATTTATTTTTTTAGATTTTGACATTAAACAATCTCTCTCTCTCTCTCTCTCTCTCTCTCTCTCTCTCTCTCTCTCTCTCTCTCTCTCTCTCTCTCTCTCTCTCTCTCTCTCACACACACACACACACACACACACATTGATTTGCAATCAAAATTCAATATTTCGATTAAATCCTTGGTTGATTGAATTTTGTGGGGTTGTGTTAACATTGAATCAAAGTTTTCAATCTAAACAAATGAAATGGCTATATTTGAAATGGTATTTTTTCCCATGGCATTTTGTTGCTTGCCCGAAATTGAAGCAATTTGACCCACCTTTTGGGCATTTTAGTTCATGTGACCTCACTTTGACCTCTCCTCTAATTAAGACCAACCTTCCAACAGATAATTGCGAATTAAACACTTAATAAGAGTGAAAAAATGCACATTTTATATAATTCCTGTTCAATTTTGCACACACACACACACACACACACATATATATATATATATATATATATATATATATATATATATATATATATATATATATATATATATATATATATATATATATATATATATATATATATATATATATATATATATATATATATGATTTGACTGTCGTGTGTGATGGACGCAGCATTAAAAAGAGTATGGAATGAGAGAAATAAGAGAAGAGACTGAAAATTTCAAGAGAGAATTTCTACTAAAAAGTTTAAAAATAATTTCCCATCTGAGAGAAAGAGAGAATCTCGTACGTGTATTGCATGGGTTGTGGTGTCGCGAGATTTTCTATTACATTAATAAATTTAGAAATGTAAAGAATATATTTTTCTTAAACTAAAATTTTAGAATTAAAATCAATAATATTACTCAAAGGAAAAAATAATATTGATTTTAACGTTGAAAAAATGGAGCGACAAAATTTTTATTTCAGTTCTTTTGAATACTTGTAAATAAATTAAGGAGAATTGTTTGCGGAGCGGCAAAATTTTAGGCTTTGTTCTTTTTATTAGAAAATTATTTTGAATTAATTAAGATTCCTAGAATGATGCGAGCGTGATAACTGAATTCTCGTTGATCAAGAATTAATTAATATTTAGTTTACAAGATTTCTTTTCTCATGGTTCTAGGGGCTGGGAACACCTTTTAGCCATTTTCTTAATTCACGTTGACGGTTGCTATTTTGTTGAGTACTTTTTGCTGCCCACATGCCACATACGGTGATTAACACACACACACACACACATATATATATATATATATATATATATATATATATATATATATATATATATATATATATATATATATATATATATATATATATATATATATATATATATATATATATATATATATATATATATATATATATATATATATATATATATTATAATATATATATAAGGCTTAGGTGTAGATTGTTTCTGAGTTTCGATATTTTTTATATCGATATTTTTTTATATCGATATTTTATTTTAATCGATATCCTTAACATTAGGGTAGCTGTATGTCGCGGCAACGTTCTTGTATAGGTTAGGCCACTTTTACGGCAACTTCGGTAGTTCAGGTCGAACTAAGTCCGCTAGAAAAGTAATAATATATGTGGTTTAATAGGGCCGTAGGCCTGTATCTCGCGGCAACATTCTTGTATAGGTTAGGCCACTTTTACGGCAACTTCGAAATTTTCGAATATCGATATTTTCTAAAAATCGAAACTCAGAAACAATCTACACCTTTACCATATATATATATATATATATATATATATATATATATATATATATTATATATATATATATATATATATATATATATATATATATATATATATATATATATATATATATCCTCCGGTGGGCAAAGGCCAGAGGCCTACCAAATTCACCGGAGTTGGGAAAGATCTATTATCATGGTCGATGGTGGCCGACGTGTCCAGACACACGGCGTTTTGAAAGTGTGCAAGTCAAAGGAAGTTGAGAAAACAGATGAAGGGAGTGTGTCCAGACTTTACCAGTAGAGTATATGTAAGACTGAGCATAGCGGTTAAGTCTGGAGTCGGAGAGTTGGACAGAGAAAGGATGAGAATATATATATAATAATAATAATAATATATATATATATATATATATATATATATATATATATATATATATATATATATATATATATATATATATATATATATATATATATATATATATATATATATATATATATATATATATATATCGGCATAAAAAAAACATCTTGAGAAAAAAAACCTGGCAACGGGAATGGAAAACATGGGAAACGTTGAACTGAAGTTGAAAGGAAGATCGTCCTTCCTCGACGGGATCGAAGGGCGTCTCGCTCCCGACAAAGGCCTCGGGAACGACGAATTCCCGTTGTCGTAACCGTAAGGGAACAAGTTCTTCAGAACTTCCTCAGAGAGAAAGAAGGCTTTAAGAATTACGATCGTGAGAATGCTTACACCCCTTTCCTCGCTCACTCGTGCCCCTCTTCCCTCTCCCTCTTGCTTGGGCACGTTTTCAGTATCTATAGGGCATGGATCCGATTCACTTAAAAAAAAATATGAATTCTTTACTGAGGATTGACTTCCTTTATTACTCTGGAAAGGAGAAAACAAAACTCAACTCAATAACTGTTCATAATTAAACACCTCCACCTTCTCTTCCCCATATATATATATATATATATATATATATATATATAATATATATATATATATATATATATATATATATATATATATATATATATATATATATATATATATATATATATATATATATATATATATATATATATATATAATATATATATATATATATAATTAGGATTTCTCCCCACATGCGTTTGTTGCTTGTTTTTTCTTTTTTTTTTCTTTTCTTTTTTGCGACTTGATTTTCAATAGTTGCTAAAAGTCATGAATTTAAGTGGTCGGTCGGATTGCTAGGCCCGTTCAACTTATGATAATTCAATAATTTGGAAAGTTACAACCCATGTAGAAGTGACACTACAACTCATGCAGGGGTGACACTACAACCCCTGAAAGGACGACACTAAAACTAAAGCAGATGGTAACGCTTCAACCCATGCAGGAGTGACACTACAACCATGCAGGGATGACACTACATCGTATGGAGAAGTGACACTACAACCCATGCAGGGGTGACACTGCAATCCAAGCAGGGGGTGACACTATCTGCGATTCCGTATTGTGAACTCCCTCTTTCTTCTTCCCTTTAAACAATATTATATATATATATATATATATATAATATATATATATATATATATATATATATATAATATATATATATATTATATAGTATATATATATATATTATAGGTATATATATATATATATATAATATATATATACCTTGAAATGATTAATAGGGATGGCCTTTGGTTGCTAAGCTTGCCCTTTACTGGTTTCCGTTTCGTATTTCTGAACTCAAGATGAGGTCACTCGTGGCACGTCCTTTCTAGAAAGAGAGATGAGGGTAGGAAGGGAGGGAGGGAGCGAAGGTTAAACTTTCCTCAACTTGTTAAAAACTTCGTCGTAACTCTCTCATCATTCTTCTAATTTCTCTGGCTCTTCATAACCTTTATAGAATTCCTCTTTATTCTTTTCAATCCTCAGTTTTGTTCTTTCTGTTCCTTCGCAGTCAACCTTCCCACAATTTCTCTCCTTCTTTATCGCAAATTTCTGAGTCTTTCTTCATTTCTGGTTCGTCAAAAATCATTCTTTCTTTCTGGTTCTTCTCAACACTCGCAGTCTTCTTCACCTGGTTCCTCGAAGCTTTTCTCGTGTTCTTCTCGAACCTCCTCCAAGTGTTCATCACCTTCTGGTTCTTGTCAACTTCCTCACTCAAATCATTCTTTCTTTCTGGTTCTTCCCAACATTCGCAGTCTTCTTCACCTTGTTCCTCGAAGCTTTTCTCGTGTTCTTCTCGAACCTCCTCAAGTGTTCATCACCTTCTGGTTCTTGTCAACTTCCTCACTCAAATCTTTCTTTCTTCAAAAATATTTTACTGAAGAAGTAAAATTTTCTCTTCACCTCGATAATAAATCATCGTTTGGAAAATACTTACAGAAATTATTTCGTTCATTTACGCATCAGTTCGATCAAACTCATCGTCAATTCTTTCTCTCTTCCACTTCTTCTTTTCCTCTCCTTATGTCACCTGTTTTTTCCAGCTCAGTTCCTCATCTTATTCATTATTTAATCTCAAATTATATTAATATATATATATATATATATATATATATATATATATATATATATATATATATATATATATATATATATATATATATATATATATATATATATATATATATATATATATATATATATATATATATATATATATTGTATATTGTCTATGTTTGCGACTGGGGCTCATCCCTTGGGTGTATGTTTGAATTGTTATTCCTAAAATGAAACATTATTCAGACTCTTCCCCCAACCTCCTTGCCTCCCGCGGTCTTTTCCCCTTATGCGAGACATAGGCTGTAATATTCTCCTCAGTTTTCACTCTCCCCTCCCCTCCCCTACCCTCTCTCCCTAAGACCCATCTTTAAATCCTTGAAATGCTAAAGGCATGGGTCGGTGGTGCTAAAGGGCATGGGTCGGTGGGTCACATAAAAATTGGTGTTTGTACCAATGACCATTTGATGGAAATCAAAATGAAAACTTTTTCAAGACTAAATCGTGCACAAAAGAAATCTCAGCAGTGTCGGAAGAGAGGGAGGGAGGGAGAGAGGGAGGGAGAGAGGGAGGGAGAGAGAGAGGGAGAGAAGAGATGGAGATTTGCCGCGAGAGACGGAGAGAGAGAGACACATTAGAGAGAAATAAAGATGGGAGGGAAAAAACAGTGTAAAGGACTGTAAGAGATGGAGAGTAGGAATAGAGTAGAGCTTGTGAAGAGTAGAGGAAAGTTTCGAGAGTAGGGTAGAGCTTTGTGAGAGTAGATGAGAGCTTTGAGAGTAGAGGAGAACTTGTGAGAATAGAGATGAGCTTGTGAGAGTAGAGGAGAGATTGTGAGAGGAAGGAAAGAATTCTTAGAAGGAAAAAAAAATACCAAATTTACATCTACAATTATTATGTTTAAAATAGTCAAAATATAAGCATTATTATTATTATTATTATTATTATTTTTTTTTTTTTTTTAAATTTTTTTTTATATTTAAATTGGTTACATGTTCCACGTTTGTTTTATTTTGTTTTCTCATAAAGGAAACACGACTTTATCAATCATGTGATCAGCGATCAATCAACAATCATTATTCATCAATCATTAATTTCAACCTCCAATCATTATTCATTAATCATTACTACCTCCAATCAATTATCATAATTGATTGCAATCAAGAAAATCTTATTTTCCAATAATGACATCTGCATCATCTACGGATGTTTTTTCGATGCGTTAAGACATCAAGGTCAGAAGATGACATTGTGAAGGTTCGAAGGTCAAAGTTGACCTCTTGATGAAAGGGTTTTTATTCATGTCGTATGAAAGAAAGGTTGTGTCACGAAGAAGTGACTACTCACATTCCCATAAAGAAGGTGGCTAGGAATAATAAGCAAGTATTAGAGACAAAGGAAGAGGAGGAATAGATCAAAAGTATGGAGGAGAGCTTTAGAGAGAGAGAGAGAGAGAGAGAGAGAGAGAGAGAGAGAGAGAGAGAGAGAGAGAGAAAAGAGAAAGACAAGGGAAGGAGTGAAAGAACAAGTTGAGGAGAGCAAGGAAGGAAAAGGGAGAGAGGGGGGAAATAAGAGAGACAGAAGAGGTGAAGCTGCTCGCTCTGTTCAAAGACGTTGTTCGTTCTTGTATGGAGTACGCGTTCCACTCACCCAGTCCTTCTTAAAAGGATAAATTCGAATATTTTTAGCTCTCCAACTCTCACTAAATCTCTTCAGTCTCTTCCCTTGAGTCAAATGGTTGTTGTATCTCACTCCTTATAAAAGGATTTTCTAAATGAAAATAAGAATTTTGTATTTTTACTAAAATTGTTTATTTCATCAAAAAATGGAAAACGAGAACGAATATTGGATACATGGGCTCCAAACTGCTACACAGTTGGTGGCTCTAAACTGCTACACAGTTGGTGGCTCCAAACTGCTACACAGTTGGTGGCTCCAAACTGCTACACAGTTGGTGGCTCCAAACTGCTACACAGTTAGTGGTTCTAAACTGCTACACAGTTGGTGGCTCCAAACTGCTACACAGTTGGTGGTTCCAAACTGCTACACAGTTGGTGGCTCCAAACTGCTACACAGTTGGTTTCTCCAAACTGCTACACAGTTGGTGGCTCCAAACTGCTACACAGTTGGTGGCTCTAAACTGCTACACAGTTGGTGGCTCCAAACTGCTACACAGTTGGTGGCTCCAAACTGCTACACAGTTGGTGGCTCCAAACTGCTACACAGTTGGTGGCTCCAAACTGCTACACAGTTGGTGGCTCCAAACTGCTACACAGTTGGTGGCTCCAAACTGCTACACAGTTGGTGGCTCCAAACTGCTACACAGTTGGTGGCTCCAAACTGCTACACAGTTGGTGGCTCCAAACTGCTACACAGTTGGTGGCTCCAAACTGCTACACAGTTGGTGGTTCCAAACTGCTACACAGTTGGTGGCTCCAAACTGCTACACAGTTGGTGGCTCCTCGGATCTAAAAAAGTTGGTTCAAACTGCTACACAGTTGGTGGCTCCAAACTGCTACACATTTGGTTCCAAACTGCTACACAGTGGCTCCAAAAACATCCTGCTAGAACCTACAGTATGCTACAACTTTCACACCTACATTAAATTTTTACTTCTACAATTATATATATATATATATATATATATATATATATATATATATATATATATATATATATATATATATATATATATATATATATATATATATATATATATATATATATATATATATATATATATATATATATATATATATATATATATATATATATATATATATATATATATATATATATATATATATATATATATTAGATAGAGAATGATTATTATGTGGAAATGAGGTGTGTATGTGTGTGTGAATTGTGAAAATTAAAGAAAGAATTGTGGGTTCCTCAGAGAGCGATTATTCAAAGTTTAATTGGAGCATAAGTAACGAAAAGGGGGGGAGGAGGAGAAGGAGTTGGTGGGGGTGATGGGGGATTGAGAAAACGATTCACTGTTCATTGGTTTTTCATCAAACGAAAAGCGGATCTTTCTTTATGAATAAAGAGGGATTCACTTCTTAATGAATTTCATTATATTATTTGTAAGTTTTTCAAGAAATTTATCAAAATAAATATTATCCAACTCAAATTAACATAACCTTACCTAACTTCTCTTGAGCATGAAGTGAAATCATGGGTCCTTCTGAAAGGGTCCTTATTAGGGTATTATTATTATTATTATTATTATTATTATTATTATTATTATTATTATTATTATTATTATTATTATTATATAGTATTTTAAGTGAATTTATTTTTTGTTCGTTTTAAATCATAATTTTCATAAAGAATTTTTTGTCTTTTTCAGATTTTTAATTCATTCAATAATTACATTACCTCCTAAAAAGCCAAACTCACAGTGACTCTCTATTAATGCTTCCTCCACTCCCTCTCCCCTCTCCTCTCCTCTCTCTCATCTCCCTCGTTCTCCTTCTCTTCTCCCATCCTTCTCCTCTCTCCCATATCCCTCGTTCTCCTTCTCTTCTCCCATATCCCCTCTCCTTTCCTCTCTCCCATCTCCCTCGTTCTCCTTCTCTTCTCCCATATCCCCTCTCCTCTCCTCTCACCCATCTCCCTCGTTCTAAAAAAAAAAAATAAGCCAAACTCACAGTGACTCTTTATTAATGCTTCCTCCACTCCCTCTCCCTTCTCTTCTCCCATATCCCCTCTCCTCTCTCCCATCTCCCTCATTCTCTTCTCCCATATCCCCTCTCCTCTCCTCTCTCCCATCTCCCTCTCCTATAAAATAAATTAAAAAAAAAAAAAAAAAAAGCAAACTCACAGTGACTCTCTATTAATGCTTCCTCCCCTCCCTCTCCCTTCTCCTCTCTCCCATCTTTTGAAATTGAGATTAATGAAGAAGGGGAAGAGGAGAGAGAAAAGATGTAAAAATAAGAAGGGAAGAGTTGAAGAGAAGAAACGAAATAGAAGGAAGAGGATATGGAACGAAGAGAAGAAAAGAAATGATTTTGTTGTCATTTTTTTGATTCGTGTTTTTAGTCTTTGAATGACGTGCAAAAAAAGATCCAAAAATTTAAATGACATAATTTTAAAGTAGAAAAAAATTTCTTTCATTAAAGAGGCTCTATGACAAGGTCGATTAATCGATAGAAAATAATCGGGGAAAATATCAATCAAAATAACCGATATATCGATCAAAAAAATTTCAATTTATAAAATAAGGAAAAACAAAAAATATGTTTTGAAATATTTATGTAAAAATAAAATAAAATTATAACAATATATCAAATATTACTACTTGTAATAATAATAATAATAATAATAATAATAATAATAATAATAACTAATAATGTTAAAATTAAAAAAGATGCCTAAATTTTAGCAGCAGCAGCAGGAACAACAACGACAAAAACAAGAAAAGTTGCAAAGCAAATATAAAAAAACAAAAGAAGTTTATTTGTTACCAACAGAGATACAAACGAGGTGGGGAAGAGGAGGGGGGAGGGTCGGGGGAAGAATAAAAGGCATTTTGGGAGGAGGAGGAGGAAGGAGGGAACGAAGCTCTTCTGTATTTAAGGAAAATGCCCATGATACCCACCCAGTATAACCTCAAGGACAATACCCAACACACACTTATTTCAACCAAATATTATATCAAGGGCATAATATATATATATATATATATATATATATATATATATATATATATATATATATATATATATATATATATATATATATATATATATATATATATATATATTTATATATATATATATAATTATTATTATTATATATTATTATATTATATTATTAATATTATTATTATTATTATTATTATTATTTTATTGCGTTTGATTTATGAATAAGTTTTGCCATTGGAAAAGAAATACTAAGATCACGTGACAAACTAGTTATGACGTCACTGAGTTAGCGAATGTTTAACTTGGAGGGGGAGGAGGTGGAAGGGTACTTTTATAATAGAAAGAGTTCACGAATGTCTAAAGTACCCTTGGGGGGAGGGGGAGGGTACCGAATTACATTTATAGTAGAAAGAGTTCTTGTCATTCGCCCTATGGGTACCCACAGCGTCACCCTTTCTGATCTCTATAACTCATTTTAATTACGCCCACCCCCCCTCCACCCACCTCACCCGCCCACCACCACCCCCACAAGACTCGATCCAGAGGAAAAACTTAGTTAAATATATTAATTATTCTAATAAAAAAGAACAATCTGGAGAAGAAAAAAAAAAAA
>SEYY01010239.1:0-10000 GCA_009176605.1 Armadillidium nasatum
ATAATAATAATAATAATAATAATAATAATAATAATAATAATAATAATAATAATAATAAAATAAAAGTTCTTCAGCTTTATTTAAATATTAGTGAAATTTCGCTTCCACTTTTGCAGAAGATTTTTCCTTTTTTATCTCGTTCTTCTACTTGCTGACTGGTTTCGTCAGATAACTTCGGATATCATCGGAGCTTGAGTTCAAGAAGATGAATGATTAATTTTAAGATGTTACCCCAAAAGTTAACTAATATTATAAATTTTGAAAAATTATTAATTAACTTAATTATTTAGTTTTTAGTTTTTGAACTTTACATGAGGAGGTCCGAATTTAGAATGATGGGGGAAGGGGGGACGGGGATTAAACGCTGGTATGTCCCATCTGTCAATCAATCGTTACCATAACAACAAATTGTTTTTACGGTAAACAGCTTCTTCCAACTTTTAAGATTTCTTCACAACAAAATAAATAATGAAATTCCCCAAAACATCATTTAACTTAAGCAGACTGCTGATGCTCCTTCAGTTCGTCATTATCGTGTGCCAATTTTCTTACCCTAGTCTGACTGTACGTCGACATTTATTGGTTACGCGACTGATTGATTGACAGATGAAACATACCAGCGTTTACCCCCCTCCCCCTCCCCCATCATTCTAAATTCGGATCTCCTCATTTAAAGTTCAAAACTTAAAAACTAAATACCTATCTTTATTAATAATTTTTCAAAATTTATAATATTAGTTAACTTTTGGCCTAACATCTTAAAATTAATCATTCATCTTCTAGAACTCACATTTATATATATATATATATATATATATATATATATATATATATATAATATATATAATATATATATATATATAATATATATATATATATATATATATATATATATCCTCCGGTGGTCAAAGGCCGGAGGCCTACCAAATTCCACCGGAGTTGGAAAATTCCTATCCTGATCGAAGGAGGCCAACATGTCCAGATACACGGCGTTTGAAAGTATGCAAGTCAAAGGAAGTTAGAAAAACAGATAAAGGAAGTGTGTTACAAACTTTACCAGTAGAGTATATGTAAGATTGAGCAGTGACGCATGCCATACCAGGTCAAATGCCTTAGATATGTCTAATGCCACCACACAAGTCTCTCCATAGTCCCTAAGGGCAGAAAACCATAAATTTGTGAGATAAGGAAGTATATCACTAGTAGACCTCGAACGTCGAAAGCCATACTGATGAGCAGAAAGAAGGGAATGTGATTCCAGATGATCCAAGAAGTGAGAGTTGAGAAGGGTTTCAAAGATCTTAGACAAAATACAAGTGAGAGTTATAGGAAGTCTGAAGTATCAGAGAGGCTACCTTTCTTCGGAATAGGTTGGCCCAATGTGCGCTTTCAGCACTGAGGGAAAGTATTAGTATAGAGGAATAGAGGGAAAAGTTGAATGAGAGACATAGTCAGCTCAGAAGCACACTCCCTTAAAATTCGTGGAAGAAAGCTATCCGGACTGCTTACCTTCCTTACGTTCATAGATCTCAGAAACCCATGCATCTGATCAAACATAATCACAGGTAAAGGCATGGGACATCTGAGAGGAGAAGAAGTAGGAGGAGGATTGCCGGAGTCGTCCAGGGTTGAATTAGATGAGAACAGGAGTCCCAAGAGATTAGTCTTTTCAGAACGAATAAGAGGAGGAAAGGAAGATTTACAGAATTGGTTAGAGATGTTTTTAGCAAGAGGCCAGAAGGATTTATCAGTTGGAGAGTTTAGAAGCCCAGTACACCTTCGTTTTGTGAAAGTCTGCTGTGCTCGTCGAAGAAAATCCCTGCAACGATTCTGAACTGAATGAAAATTAGCAAGAGTGATAGCAGAAGAAGAGTTTTTCCACTCTCGATACTCGATGTCTCTAGCCTGAATAGCACGAGAGCAGGAGTGATCGAACCATGGGTTTTGAGGAGAGAAAGATTTAGATGAAGAGGGAATGAACCTGCTCATCCCCTCAACGATTACAGCCCCCACCTTATCAGTAAGGAATTACGTGTCTTCAGAGACAAAGCAGTCCCTCCAGGAATAGTTAGCGTAGAAGCAACGCACGGCCCCCTAGTCAGCCATTCAAAGTGTCAGAAGATGCGCTTATGGTATATATATATATATATATATATATATATATATATATATATATATATATATATATATATATATATATATATATATATATATATATATATATATATATATATATATATATATATATATATATATATATATATATATATATATATATATATATATATATATATATATATATATATATATATATATATATATATATATATATATATATATATATATATATATATATATATATAATATATATATATATATATATATATATATATATATATATATATATATATATATATATATATATATATATATATATATATATAGAAAAGTAGAGTTTGTTGTTCGTGAAGGGTTTAAAAGTCTGTCTCATTGAAAGCACGTAATATTCTGGAAAGCTTGCGTGTACTTTTTCTAGGTTGTTAAGCAATGTTGCCTAGTTCATTTTTTTCCATTTTAAGAGTTTGGATGTCTTCGAACACTCTTGTCATTGGTTCGGCGACGAAATGTACTACACCCCCTGAGAATCTAGCCGAATCTCCGTAACCATTCCCTTCAACGGACATCATCTAGTAGTAGAGTAGATTTCTGCACACAGTTCATTGGATAAATTCAGATTCTCATTCGCTCATCCATTTATGGAATGCATATCAACCAATTCTCCGATATGTACTAGGTCGCATGTCTGAGAGCTGTAAACATACAGTGTTTTAAATTTTACTGATAGTTTATGAATATAAGTTGCACACGACAAGATACGTCCTTGCAAAGAAAGGTTCATTTTTCACTTCCATAACCTATGATTAATCCACATCAAGAAATGCAGTGCTGGTGATCTTAAACAAAGATTTACGATCGTGCGTCACATCACATGTTATCATATCAGTTTGTATTCGTAGCTAATATTTATTTGATAGCAACCCACGAGAGGTTAATACTATTAAAATTGTATCGAGTGGCCTTTCTGCTATGGAGTTGGTACTAATTTCGAATCTTGTTATTTTTCGTGGCAGAAATTAGTGCAACCACTTGTTCAAGTTTGAAAAAGCAATTCTGAAATATCCTATTAGTGATGGGTAAATCCGACCACCTTCGAATCCGAATCCGAATCGAGAACCCTCGAATCTGATTCCTACAAATTTTTTCATTTCTCAAATCCGAATGCAGATCCTTTGGATCCGAATCCGGAAATTTCGAATCCGAATCCGAGTTCACTTGCTTGAATACTTCCAATACAAGTAATTTTGAACTCCATGAATTCGATTTATATATATATATATATATATATATATATATATATATATATATATATATATATATATATATATATATATATATATATATATATATATATATATATATATATATATATATATATATATATTATATATATATATATATATCGAAAGCATTCGATAGACTCTGGCACAAAGCTTTGATTTTTAAACTTCCTCTTTCGGTATCTATCCTTCTCTCTGTGATCTTCTCTCTAATTTCCTTTCCGGTCGTTCTATAGCAGCTGTTGTAGACGGCCACCGTTCTTCCTTTAAACCTATTAATTGTTTTTGTTCCTCAGGGTTCGGTCCTATCTTTAACACTTTTTCTGCTTTTCATTAATGACCTTTCTATTATTTCATCTCCTATCCACTCCTATGCTGATGACTCCACCCTTCATTACTCCTTCCAGTTCGAAAGATGTCCCTCCCAATAGTAGTTGATAAATTCGAGGAGAGTAGCCTTAGAGCAACTAGCCTCTGATCTTTCACGTATTTCAAATTGGGCCAGAGAAAATATGATTGTTTTCAATGCCTCAAAAACTCTATTTCTCCATCTCTCCACTCGACACAATCTTCCACACAACTATGGTGTCTTCTTCGAAAACACACAACTTAAACCTTCATCTGTTCTTCATATTCTTGGCGTATTCTTTTCTCGTGATCTTTCTTGGAAAGATCACATTAATTCTCTTTCTAAACAAGCTTCTAAGAGGTTGGGTGTTCTGAGGCACCTCCAGAATTATTTGACGCCACCCCAGTTGCTTGCTCTGTATAGGGGTGTTGTTCGTCCCTGTATGAAGTATGCTTCACACATCTGGGGTGGCTCCACTCATACAGATCTCCTTGAGAAGGTGGAGTCTAGGGCATTTCGTCTCATCAACTCTCCTGCTCTTACTAACTCTCTCCAATCTCTTTCTGCCAGTCGTATTGTTGCGTCACTCTCTCTATACTATCGTTATTACAACGGACACTTCTCTTCTGAACTGGCGACACGACTTTCTACACAGTCTCATCCTTTCTCTGTCCAACTCTCAGACCCCAGACTTAACCTCTATGCTTAATCTTACATATACTCTACTGGTAATGTCTGGAACACACTCCCTTTATTTGTTTCCCAACTTCCTTTGACTTGCATACTTTCAAACGCCGTGTATCTGGACACGTCGGCAGACTTCCACCAGAACAGTGTTTTTCCAACTCCGGTGGAATTCGGTTAGCCTCTGGCCTTTTGCCCACCGGAGGAGATTTAAAAAAAATCTCCAAAAGGAAAAAAAGGGGCTGGCAAAAACCGACAAAAAATGTCAAGATTCTAAAAAAAATGATCAGTACCAGCATGTGTAGAATATATAGTAGTAATGAAAAGGGCAAGTGAGAGTTTACCAGGACAAGAGCGAGTGAAACGAGCTTGTACCAGCACCATAGCGAGCGATAGCTATCGAAAGGGATAGGTAAAGAGAGTGAAAAGAGCGAATGGGTCTGATACCAACCTTTTCCTTACTACTTATATATATATATATATATATATATATATATATATATATATATATATATATATATATATATATATATATATATTATATATATATATATATATATATAAAGTGGTTGGATAAAATTCGTGATGTAATAGCAGGTATGCTATAGCTGTGTTTGTATGGAATTCTGCCGTTTATGTGTACGGCAACTACTATTATAAGCTCGTCTACACGTTTAACGCATCATTTATCGTCAAGGCAGCTTTCTGTGCACTTGTGAGTGAATCCTGGAAGAGCTAACGGAATTTCAAAGCGTTCAAATTGTTGGGATTCGTATGATGGTACCTCTGTAACCAAAGTAGCTGAAATGTTTGGGGCAATGCGAGGCAGTGTATCAAAGATTATGACAGCTCACAGTGAGACTGTAAAAACACCATCAGACAAGCCCTGAGTGGACTGAAATGTGTGTTGTATGAGAGAGACGAACGTTGCTTAGAGTTGTGCTGAAAAATCAGAAGTCTATTGCTCCAAAGATAGCTACTGACTTGAATACCGTTCTCACAAACCCCATTAGCACCAAAACAGTAGCAAGTGAACTGCATAAGTAGGATTTATACTGACGAACTTACATTTTAAAACCAATTGTCAGTACCATAAGCGTTAATAAGAGGAGACAGTAGTGTCAAACGCATAAAAACTGGCCTATGGAGCAATAGAATAAGATCATTTGGTCAGATGAGTCGAGCTTCACACTCTTACCGACCTCTGGCCGAGTATACGTCTGGAGAACGATGGACCAGGTTTACAATGCATGGTGTCTGCAACCCACAGTGATACATGGCAGGGACTCAGTTATAGGATGGGCAGACAATTTGTGGTTTTATGCAGGACCTATCTTTGCCTTGCAAGGGAGTGTCACTTCCAACGACTACGTGACCATTTTGGGTAACCATATCCATCCTATAGTGTAATATTTGTTCCCTCATGACGATGCTGTTTTTCAGGATGAAAAATCCCTTGTTCATACAGCTAAAATCGCCCAGGACTGGTTTTCTGAGCAAGAGGGTGAAGTTTCACATCTGCCATTTCTTTCACAATCCCTCAATCTCAATATTATTGTGCTCTTGTAGGCAGTGTTAGAGACAAATGTTCGAGCTCGCTGTCCACCTATATCATCACTAGCGGAATTTGCCACTGTTTTGCAGGAAGAATGGTGTAAAATTCCCTTGAAAATTACATAGGACCTCCATATATCCATTCTTAGAAGAATGCAAGCAGTTCTGGATTCCAAAGATGGTCCAACGCCATATTAGTCAAGGTTGTGTGTTTATTTGGGTATTTCCATATTTTTGTTCAACCCATATGTATATATATATATATATATATATATATATATATATATATATATATATATATATATATATATATATATATATATATATATATATATATATATATATAGGGACCGACCGGGGTTGGAATTTTTCCGGGGCCGGGGCCGGGGCCGGGGTCACCCAAATTTGGCCGGGGTTTCCTAAAATTTGTAAAGAGGTCAAAAGCACTGAAATTTAAGGTTAAGAAAATTAGATATAAGGTTTATTTAATTGTAAGGAAGGAGTAGAATAGCCAACATTCACTTAAATTAATAATTATATGCATTTTCTCCAAAAAAAAAAAAAAAAATTTTTTTTTTATAGTTAAAGTTTAAAAAAAGTACAAAAATTAAAAAAAAATATTCTATTCATAATAGTGATTCAACAGGTTTACTTAAGTAAGACCCTAAGGTAAAGTTTGAAAAAATGTAAGATATAAAATTATCAATTTAACCTGTATTTATACATATCATTGTTATTTTATTGCCATGTATCAAACTTGTATCATTTAGCTGCATTATTTAAAAATTATTATTTTGTTTATACTTTCAGTCAATATGGCTAAAAGATCAGCTTCTGCAGTATTTGAATACTTTACAATGTTTCAGGATAGGCTCGAAACAGCTAAATGTTAACATCTGCAGTCAGAAAATTAGAAGAGAACCTCCGGGTGCTACAAGTAAAAAAATTTCAACCAAATCTTTTTGGAGTATCTAAAATCAAAACACAAAGATGAACATTCACTAGCAGAAAAGGAGCGGTCAAAAGAAAAAGAAAAGAAAAAATATCTTAATTTTCTTATATTTAGTTTGAAATTTTTTTTTTATTATTTGACTGATTGAGCTGAAATTTTCAAAGTATGTGAATTTTTTCACGAAGTTCTGAGTTGATTTCGAGCATTTTTTTGAGTCTATTTGGACCCAAAGTTGAAAAAAATGAATAACTGGATCAAACCACTGGTCCACATGATCTGAAAATTTAGCTGAATACCTTTGCCCCAATTTCTTGCATTGGTGGGAATAGGTTTTGATATCACGTCTAGAAAAAAGTTATATAAGCACTTGAAATTTTTTTTGCAAAAATCGTACCCTTCTGGAGGAAAAAATTATTTATAAAAAACGCTACCTACTATTTTTTTTATTTGTGAATATTGTTTAGAAGAGGGCAGGGCAACAATATTTATTTAGTGCATTTAAATGCTCTTTGTTTGAAGCGAGATATAGCCTCTCAAACTTTGGGAATTTTTGAAATTTGGCCAAAAATGGACCTTTTTGAAGGCTATATCTCAAAACCAACGAATGTCATCGAATAAAGTACATAGAGGAATTTGTAGCCCCACCCCTCCTCTATACAAACCAAAAATAGGAAATGTCATAGTTGTATTTTTTTTTTTTTAAATTTGTCTGAAAAGGTGGATTTTTTTAGTTCAAAAAATGGTTTTTTTCTGTAGTTGGTCAGTTTTTGGCTTATAACATTTTTCCTATAACTCTGGGAACAAAAGTCTATTGGACACTTTTGTTTCCCATTTAATTTTGATTAAATAGTCCAATTTTCAGCTCATTCTAAAAAGTGGTTTTGCACCGCCATTCAATTAAAAAAGTGTAAAATTTCAACAACAAAAAAAATAAATAAATAAATAAATTTTTAACCGTAAGACTCGGAAAAACGCTAGAAATGGACTTTTCTTACCGGTAAAAAATCTATATAACTGAAAGTTTCAGCAGAATCGGCTGAAAATTTAAAAAAAAAAAAAATATTTAAGTATAATTTCCATTTTAACCCCGGCCGGCAACCCGGTTTTCCCTGATTTTTGCCGGGCCGGGGCCCGGTCATATATATATATATATATATATATATATATATATATATATATATATATATATATATATATATATATATATATATATATATATATATATATATTGCGGTTTACCACCACTCACAGGCAACCCTTGTGCTACGAATGCGATGCAATGGTGGGGGAATGCGAGAGATCAATTCCCTCTAGAAACTTCCGTTGTTGTATCTATAGAAAAGATAGAGTGTCAAAACTTTGCAGAGATAGAGTGTCAAGAGAGCTTCAAAGTAAGGAACAGTTTACAAATAATTTAGCCTTAGTCTATCCAAAAGGGAGGAGAAACCGGAACCTCAAAATGTGAGAACAATTTTTATTCATGGCCGAATTTGACCATTCTGTAATTGGAGTAACTGTTCAAATAAAAATTACCACAATCTGAACAGTATTCTCAGCTTCTTTGAGGCCACCTTAGCAACAGCTATTATATGAGATTTCCAGACAATTTATTGTTCAGACCAAGAATGTTTAGGCTGATTACAGGTGAGACGGGAATGTAGTAAAAGGAAATAGGAGAGTTGTGAAGTGTTTCCGGAAGGAATTTGTGAAGAACTTGAGTTTATAAAAAATTGAATTTTCCAAGGCTGTCTTAATCTCTCATGAGAATCTCATCCTGATCGGCAAGAACAAATTCGAAAGATAAAGACAAGAAGCAAATCTAGAAGTAAAAGAGGGAATAGATTTGAAATGCATTGAAGAATGTAGAGTTGAGCTATCAGCATAAGAATGAATAGAGTTAGAAGTGAAGCTGATAAGATCGTTGAAGAAAAGTAATAATGAAGTTAAAAATAGAACAGAACCCAGAGGAACGCAACAATTAAAAGGAAAGGAGGAAGAGGTCGATATATCAACAAGTGTTGATTTGGAACGATCTAAGAGAAAACTAGACATGAGTAAGCAAAAAGAAGTAAATAACCCAAAGGAAGGGAGTTTAGAAAATTGTGGCGTGTGCCATAACTGATCAAAAGATTTGTATGTCAAACATCTCACACAAAACTTCCCATAGTCTCTGAGGGTAGAAAACTATAAATCAGAGAGATGAAAAAAATGTCATCAGTAGACTTCGAGCGTTGAAAGGCATACTGATGGTTTGAAAGAAGGGAATGAGACTCCAGACGATCCAGGAAGTGACAGTTGTAGAGAGTTTCAAAAATTTTAAACAGAATACAAGTGAGAGTTAGAGGATTGTAACTGGAAAGGTCTGAACGGCAACCCATCTTCGGGTTCGGTTGAACACATGGACTCTTCGAAATTGAGGAAAAGTATTAGCAATAAGTCAAAGAAAGTAGAGTTGAACTAGTATAGGTGCCAGGATCCCATGAGAACCCATCTCGTGTAATTATAGATAGAAAATTGGAACACTTAAGAGGAGAATGAGATAGAGAAGGAGGAGGTATGTCAAAATTTTTCAAGATAGAAGTTAATGGAAAAATGAGATCGAAGGGAAATATTTGCTAATTAAGAAGGAATATTAGCAACAGACTCGTCAGAGCGAATACGATGAGGGAAGGCAGATTAACAGAAGTTATTAGAAGTGTTTTTTGGAAAGGGGGCATAAATTTTTTCCAATAGGAGAACCAAGGAAGTCAATGCACTTTCTTTTAGTAAAACTATGTTTAATCCGTCAAATTATATCCCTACAACGATTCAGAGCTAAATGAAAATTAGCAAGAGAGATAGGCAAAAGAGAATTTTTCTATTCTCAAAAAGCGCTATAGCTCCTTCGAAGGTGACGAGAACGGATACCATTTGAGAAGAAAGAGATTTAGTTGAGGACAGAATAAACCTATTCATCCTTTATAGTAGACACTAAAGCGTCCTTCGAGTGAAATCAGGATTCATTCCAAGGGTAGTTAGCAAAGAAGCGGAACAATGCCACCGAAATAGCCAAATTAAAGTGCC
>SEYY01010239.1:15000-27500 GCA_009176605.1 Armadillidium nasatum
TCACGTGTATAAAGCATACTCAATTAATGTTGTCACGTGTTCATAATATGTTATCTGTTATGAGAATGATGTCATACAATGACACTACATTGATAAAAAATGGTTTCAGAGAAGTTACCAAGTGTTTGCAATTTAATATGATGTATAATTGTGAGCTATGAATGAACAAAAGGCGATGGATGGAACTCAAAACGAAGAAGGTGAGAGCTCGTAAAACGGCTGAAGGACTGGATTTGTGAAAATGAAAAGGTTGGGAAGTTTAAAAAGGAAGATATAAGAGTCTAAAGACAGAATGGAGAGGAGTTGCTAAACGTAAAAGGTTTGGTTACGTGAAAGTGAGAAAGTTGGGATGTATAAAAGGAAAGGTAGTTATCTTAAAACGGAAAAGATGGGAATCGTGAAACGGAAAAGTATTTGTAGTGTACAGAGGATAAGAACTGAAATATTGAGGGAAAAGATAAGAAACGTAGAGTGGAAACATGTTTATACTTGTTTGTGCGTGTGTGCGCGCGCGCACGCGTGTGCGGAGATGGGTGAGTCCTTTTACGCTTTGCATATTTTAATGTTTTACTGCATAAAATAAGGTTAAAAAATATTAAAAAATTAAAAAGTTCCAAATAACAAAAGAATTATATATTATATATATATATATATATATATATATATATATATATATATATATATATATATATATATATATATATATATATATATATATATATATATATATATATATATATATATATATATATATATATATATATATATATATATTGTAAGAGTTCGGTTTCTGAACTCTTATGTTCTTTTATGGAATATATCATGTTGTTAATTTAAAATTTGTGAATGAATATTAGATTATAAATATCTTCTATTCATTCATAAATTGAGCTTCAAACCGCGTATTTATTTTAATGTTAGATTTTATAATAGTCGTAGAGAGTTTAAACTCCACGATTATAAGAAGAAAGGGTTAGACATCGAGAGGATTAATTATGGGAATTAATGAGGGTCAGTCAGCCAGACATGATAGAGCAAGATTGATCGTCTCAGATTGAAGTCTACAAGAGCTAAGAAGACAAGAAATCAACTGAAGAAGTAAACTAAAATCTCTAGCCATAAAGGTGGAGGTAAATAAAATCTCTAGCCATAAGGTGGAGGTAAAATACATTCTTCAAGAACTTAGAAGAGATATCGACGAATAGAAGAACCTACATGGAGCTCTAAAGAGAAACCTCTAATTATTTGGTGGAGGCCTAATCCATTTCTTCAAAATCATTGAGGTGATCGTCGTGAACTCATCGTAAACTCCTCCGAAGAAGATGAAGACAACGCCTTATGAGAACTCGGCTGATTATTCATGTTACGCTACCATATAAATATATTAATATAAACTACGAGTACAACTTATTTTCCTTATAGTCAAAATCGAGTTAAGAATTATTAAAAGTTATTAAACATCGGTGAACTAAAACTTTTAAATTGGTTAGCAGACGTTGGGACGTAACGACGATTATAAAGTAAAGATAAAGATCCAACGAATTCCAAATCAGTTGTGATATAAATAAAGCTCAAAAATTGACAATAAGTCGTGAATATATTTATAAAAATAAGTATAGCTGAAGGAAGGGAAATACTAGAGATCTTAAACCTCTCAACCATTATGGGAAAGATCTGTCAGAGAAACAAAATTTTTTTTTGGATCATTCAGAATAGAAAACTTAAAAACTAAAACAAACATAAGGAAGACAAATATTTTAATAGAAGATGGATATTATAACTATATATATAGTTCAAACAAAAGTCAAACTAATGATCAAAACTGTAAGAATTTTAGAATATAGAAATTAGGATTAGCTTATTTATAAAATTTAACTTAAGAAGGAAGGAAGAAAAGAAGAACCTATAGTTCATTTTATAGTTATTTATTTATGGTAAGATTCATCGTGTTCAGGAATGTGACAGAAGATTACAGAGAATGTAAGTAGGACTAAGAAGACTAAAAATTAAAGAAGATTGAAATCGTATATACGTGGAATATTGAATGATATAGTGGCCTAAACAGTCATTTATATCTGGTTTAGTCTCGCGGAAAAGTTCCTATGAAGATTTTTAATCTAATTGGTATGCACTCTTCGGATGTACCCAATATAGGACCGCTTTATGACTAGGATGAATAAAGCGCTTATTGCATCCTACTCAGAGACTAGGGATATCTTTATGAAGATATCAGATTATATTATTGGAAATGTCTTTAAGATATTAAGATCAATATCTTGGAATAAGTTTAGTCTTACGATGATATATTAATTTATATTATCAGATCAGATGATTATCTCTGTATAGAAGATCAAAGAGGTTTGACGAACACAAATTTTGGGAGAAGATGCTATTATGCTATTTGAGAAAGCTACTATCAAGATCATATTTTATATCATTTACTTCCGATTTTCTTCCTGAATTATATTCAAGAACTAT
This sequence comes from Armadillidium nasatum, assembly GCA_009176605.1. Lineage (NCBI taxonomy): Eukaryota > Metazoa > Arthropoda > Malacostraca > Isopoda > Armadillidiidae > Armadillidium > Armadillidium nasatum. Next base: position 17,479 of record SEYY01010239.1, read on the forward strand.
TTGGGAACATGATATATTCTAAGAAAGGGAGATATGTAAGAGTTCGGTTTCTCAACTCTTATGTTCTTTTTATGGAATATATCATGTTGTTAATTTAAAATTTGTGAATGAATATTAGATTGTAAATATCTTCTATTCATTCATAAATTGAGCTTCAAACCGCGTATTTATTTTAATGTTAGATTTTATATAATAGTCGTAGAGAGTTTAAACTCCACGATTATAAGAAGAAAGGGTTAGACATCGAGAGGGAATTAATTATGGGAATTAATGAGGGTCAGTCAGCCAGACATGATAGCGCAAGATTGATCGTCTCAGATTGAAGTCTACAAGAGCTAAGAAGACAAGAAATCAACTGAAGAAGTAAACTAAAATCTCTAGCCATAAAGGTGGAGGTAAATAAAATCTCTAGCCATAAGGTGGAGGTAAAATACATTCTTCAAGAACTTAGAAGAGATATCGACGAATAGAAGAACCTACATGGAGCTCTAAAGAGAAACCTCTAATTATTTGGTGGAGGCCTAATCCATTTCTTCAAAATCATTGAAGGTGAAGTCGTCGTGAACTCATCGTAAACTCCTCCGAAGAAGATGAAGACAACGCCTTATTTAAACTCGGCTGATTATTCATGTTACGCTACCATATAATATATATTAATATAAACTACGAGTACAACTTATTTTCCTTATAGTCAAAATCGAGTTAAGAATTATTAAAAGTTATTAAACATCGGTGAACTAAAACTTTTAAAATATATATATATATATATATATATATATATATATATATATATATATATATATATATATATATATATATATATATATATATATATATATATATATATATATATATATATATATATATATATATATATATATATATATATATATATATATATATATATATATATATATATATATATATATATATATATATATATATATATATATATATCAAAAATATTGAGGGAAAAGATAAGAAACGTAGAGTGGAAACATGTTTATACTTGTGTGTGTGTGCGCGTGCGCACGCGTGTGTGGAGATGGGTGAGTCCTTTTACGCTTTGCATATTTTAATGTTTTACTGCATAAAATAAGGTTAAAAAATATTAAAAAATTAAAAAGTTCCAAAAAAACAAAAAAAATATATATATATATATATATATATATATATATATATATATATATATATATATATATATATATATATTATATATATATATATATATATATATATATATATATATATATATATTACAAAAAAGAAAAAAACGACCAAAACTTAAGAAGATTTTTTAAAAAACTAATATAAAATGAAATTAAATAAAGAAATTAAAAGAAAATTAAAAATAAATTAAAAATTGCTGAAAGAAAGTAGAATAAAGAAGAAAAGGAAAGGTAAAATAAAGAAAATAAACAAATATTTATTTGAAGAGAAAAGAAAAGTTACATATTTAAAGAAAACGGATTGAAATTATCTGAGAGTATCTTGGTGTCTCATGCTTGTGACGAGCACTTTTCTGTGTGTAAGCGTATTTGTGCGCGCTTATGTGTGTGTATGTGTGTGCTGATGTATGATTGGGAATGTACGTGTATATATGTATCAGAGAATATGTATTCGAGTGTGAGTGAATATATATGTATATATATATATATATATATATATATATATATATATATATATATATATATATATATATATATATATATATATATATATATATATATATATATATATATATATATTATATATATTATATATATATATATAATATATATATATATTATATATATATATATATATATATATATATATATATATATATATATTATATATATATATATATATATATATATATATATATATATATATATATATATATATATATATTATTATATTTATTAGCGTATGTGCATGTGTGTATGTGTGCATTGTGGTTGTTTGTCTATTGTATGTATATGTATGAATGTACTTTAATGTATTGCATTAATAAAAGGAAAATAGCTAATTATTTTAGTCATAACTTTGTGAAGAAACCTGATACTAGTTTAGAATATATTAAATAGTTTGGAATTATATTATATGCATAGTTAAGTAAAATGTAAATGCAAAGAATGTAAGGCGGTTTGAAATGGAACAAGTATATGTTGGGTGAATTGAAAGTTTAAAAATTTTCAACTTGATGTAATTTAATTAAAAGGATAATTTTATTCTTTACAATAGAAAGTTCTCGTAGCCTAATGGTAACAACATGGATTTCCATTCATGAGATTGAGAGTTTAAATCTTTCTAGGACCATATTTGAAATTTTTGCTTTTTTATTAAAATTTATATTTGAAATGGTATTGGCGGTTGGGAAGTGTCACATGATGTTATTGATGGAGAAAGAATTTGAAGCTTTTGCCAATAGATGAAGGGGAGAAGTAACGTGATGTTCTCTATAGCAAAAAGGATGGCTTTTTGCCTCCCGGCACTCAAAAATAGCGGGAGTTGCTGAGTTTCTTGCCACCGTGCATGTCAAAAAAAATTTTCCAAGAAAAAAAATGAGAAGTAATGGGAATATATATATATATATATATATATATATATATATATATATATATATATATATATATATATATATATATATATATATATATATATATATATATATATATATATATATATATATATATATATATATGGTTAAGAGTAATCCTCTAAAAGGGAGTAGGTGAGGTACAGAATATCCAATTAGGCTTAAAAATCAGTTTGAGAATGGTAGAAGAGGTAATACCCCACAAAGAATCCCACAACTTGTAGGCTACGTCACCAAAATAATCTCAGGGAAGAAGGAAAATGGTAAATGCTCAAAACGGTGTCAGGGGAAGTGATTGAGAAAAACGGGGGGCAGGACTACGCCACCTTCACCATTGGGGGAGTGAGAGGGAATACATTCCTCTAGGGTTGGATTGAATCCTCAAAAAGGGGTCAGGGAAAAGGTTGTAAAATATGGGGTACTGTTTCTTAGTTACCACCATATAGGGTGTAGAGGAAGGGTGGTAGAAGGAAGGGGGTAGGAGAGGGAGTTATATTCTTTTGAGTGGAAATAAAACTCCCTAACGAAGCCAGGAAAGAAGCTGATAAAATGAGGGATCTATGGCTACACCACCACCGCTAAAAGGCAGGGTGAACATCCTCCTGGGCTTCCAACATTGTGGAGAATGGCTCATGAACGAGCGTGAGGTCGGCCTGGTCGAGCTAGATTTACAAATTTTGACAGAGGAAGAGCCCCATGTATAATAATATATATATATATATATATATATATATATATATATATATATATATATATATATATATATATATATATATATATATATATATATATATATATTTCATCTCTGGTGGGCAAAGGCCAGAGGCCTACCAAAATTTCCACCAGAGTCAGGAGGAAAGTCGGGAACCTGGTCAAATCAAAGACCGACATGACCTTATACACGGCGTTTGAAGGAGTGCAAGTCACAGGAAGTTGGGAAAATAGATGAAAGGAGTGTGTTCCAGACTTTACCAGTAGAGTATATGTAAGATTGAGCATAGCGGTTAAGTCTGGTGTCAGACAGTTATATAGAGAAAGGATGAAACTGTGTTGAAAGACCAGTCTCACAAGCCCTTCTCAATGGAGGAGGTATGCGACGAGAGAGTTCTGAAGAGCAGTGTCCGTTATAATAGCAATAGTATAGAGAGAGTGACACAAAATTCGACCGGCAGAAAGAGACTGGAGAGAATTAGTGAGAGCAAGAAAGTTGAAAAGACGAAAAACCCTAGACTCCACCATTTCAAGAAGAGGTGTGTGAGTGGAATAACCTTAGATATGTGAGGCGTATTCCATACAGGGGAGAACAACACCCCTATACAGAGCAAGCATCTGGGGTGGTAAGAAGAAATTCTGAAGGCGCCTCAGAACACCTAACCTCTTAGAAGCTTGTTTAGAAAGGAAATGTGATTTTTCCAAGAAAGATCACGAGAAAAAGAAACACCAAGAATATTAAGGAAAGATGAAAGTTTAGTTGTGTGGATGATTGGGTCGAGTATATATATATATATATATATATATATATATATATATATATATATATATATATATATATATATATATATATATATATATATATATATATATATATATATATATATATATATATATATATATATATATATATATATATATATTTCATGCTGAGATGGAATTTATGAAAATACGTTTCCATTTTAATTTATTACCAAAGTTCCAAGAGGAAAAAGTATTAATTAAAGAGTCTCACAAATATCTTCAGACCCACTCTTCATTTTCCTAATCCACTCAAACAAAAATATACTTAAAATTTTCGTAAATAGAATCACTTACATCTCAATTTAAATCTAATAACAGTGGTGTCTTTCATGGTTTTGTCCTATCCCTATAACTTTTTTTATTTTTCATTAATGGACTTGTTTCTATTATTTCATTTCCTAAACACTCCTATGCCGATGATTCCACCCTTCATTACTCCTTCCAGTTTGTAAAACACCCCTCCCAAAAGCAGTTAATAGATGCATGAAGGGTAGCCTTGGAGCAACTAACCTCTGATTTTTCACGTATTTCAAACTGGGGCAGAGAAAACATGGTCATTTTCAATGCCACCAAAACTCAATTTCTCCAACTCTCTACTTGACATAACCTTCCACACAACTCAGATTTCTTTTTCGAAAACACATAACTCAAACCTTCATCTGTTTTTAATTTTTTCAGAGTTTCTTTTCCTCGTGAGATTTCCTGGAAAGATCACATTACTTCTCTTTCTAAACAAGCTTCTAATAGGTTGGGTGTTCTGAGGTGCCTACAGAATTACTTCACTCCACTCCAGTTGCTTGCTCTCTATTGTGGTGTTGTTCACCTCTGTATGATGTACGCCTCGCATATTTGAGGTGGTTCCGCTAATACTGCTCTCTTTGAGAACGTGGAGTCCAGGGTTTTTCGTCTTTTCAACTCTCCTCCTCTCACTAATTCTCTCCAGTCTCCTTCTGCCCGTCTAATTGTTGCGTTACTCTCTCTCTCTATACTATAGTTATTACAAAGGACACTGCTCTTCTGAACTCTCCCGTCGCACACCTCCTCCATTAAGAAGAGGTCGTGCGACATGCCTTTTTACGCATTCTCATTCTTTCTCTGTCCAACTCTCCGACCTCAGATTTAACCGCTATGCTCAATCTTATATGTACTCTACTGGTAAAGTCTGGAACACATTCCCTTTATCTGTTTTCCCTGCTTCCTTTGACTTGCACACTTTTAAACGCTGTGTATATGGATGCGTCGGCCTTTAACGACCAAGATCTGATGTTTCTCAACTCTGGTGGAAATCGGTAGGCCGCCGGCCTTTGCTCACCAAAGGAGATAAAAAAAATTAAAGGAAAGCTAATTTCGATGGCGAACATTGAAATCACTCAAAATTATGATTTCACTGAAAGTATAAGAATGTTTTTATTTTTGAGTTTAGGGAATCAAAGAATTTAAAATAGTCAGTAGAATTAGGTGAAAAATAGATAGAAGTAATGAATTTGGTTGAAGACTGACAAGAAAACCTAAGCCATAAAGTATAAAATTTAGGAAACTTCCCGTTATGAACATGAAAACTGGTTACATCCTTGCATTCCTATACGCTACATCCACTTTTGCTAAAAACTTGAGGGTAGAGACTGTAATAAGAGAGCAAAGTAGGATTTTCTGTCCTTATCACAAACACTGGAGTTTCGCTTAAAAATTAGAGATGAGGTGTAGAAGAAGAAGAGAGGTAGAGTGTTCACCGTAGTTGAAATTGAGACAGAAACTGCAATGTTGTCGAAATAAATGAATAAAGAGGACTTTGTACCATTACAAATCGAAAAGTTTTGGCGGTACCAGTCAAACCATCGTAGGCCGCCAACTCCAAAGTGATGATGTGGGACTATTATTAGAAACCATCACTCTTGGCTTATCTGAGACTTTATATGTCTGTTCAATTCGATAATTTTTTTTTTTATTTATTTATTTATTTTTTTTATTTATTTATTTTATTTTTTTTTTTGCAAAAGAGTTATATATATATATATATATATATATATATATATATATATATATATATATATATATATATATATATATATATATATATATATATATATATATATATATATATATATATATATATATATATATATATATATATATATATATATATATATATATATATATATATATATATATATATATATATATATATATATATATATATATATATATATATATATATATATATATATATATATATATATATATATATATATATATATATATATATATATAGTATGTATGTATGTATGTATATATTGACATGAGCCACGACTCCTTATATTTATATCAGGTTATTATTAACTGATTTATAAAATAATAAATTCCTATGAAAGGAACAAAGAAATGCAAGAATAAAGATGCTAATATGAGGAGGTTATATTAAAAACGAACTTGATTGGTAGATACAAAAAGAGTGCCAGGGACAAGTGATAAGGAGCAGACGAGAAAGTTAGTAAGGTCAAGACAGCGCCAAGAAGGAAGTGTCGAGAACACCTCCTTTCTAAACCAAGCAAATAAGACTTGATATAAAGGGAATGAAGTGGTTTTGATATGCTTTCCAATCAGAACTTATGTAGTGAGTTCTCAATAAACTGTAGAACTTATGATTAACCTTGCCAAAATTCCGTAGTAGTGAAGATAGAATTTTATTTAAATAATGATGAAAATTTGACTGGGCTATACTGTTAGGTTTAAGAAATAAATATAATAAGTGAGCAAATCAATTCTTAACCCTATACTACTTAATAAACCTCCCAATTGCATATATATATATATATATATATATATATATATATATATATATATATATATATATATATATATATATATATATATATATATATATATATATATATATATATATATATATATATATATATATATATATATATATATATATATATATATATATATATATATATATATATATATATATATATATATATATATATTCCACAGGAAGGTGCTTGAAAACCCTACTGGAGCTATTATGGCATTCTACTGGGTGCTCCTGGGTTAAAGGAACAACCAGCGAATGTCAAACAAGGCCAACATGGGCCCAACAAATGTTGCGACGAAATTAGTAATATAAGACAGAAAAATTTTCCGAACAACAGGACTCGAAACCATTGAAAACAACGTCGCTGTTAGACAATGTATAGAAAACTCTACCAACGAGCTACGCCGCGTTCCCAAAAAATAAGGCATAGTAGAACGGTTCGAATCGAATCACCGTAGCAACTCGGTACCTATTATAATCCATAGGAAGGTGCTAATATACGTCGCAACAGTTGCTGTACCCATGGTGGCGTTGCTTGACTTTGGTCGATTGCCACTATAATTAAGGACCATAGAGCAGAATGTCATAGTAGCCCCAGTAGGGGTCATATGCAACTTAATGTGGATTCAAATAGGTGCCGAGTTGCTACAGTGATTCAAAGCAGAAGAGCTTTGAAAACCGTTCTACTATGTCTTCTTTTTTAGGAAGGTGGAATAGCTAGGTGGTATATATATATATATATATATATATATATATATATATATATATATATATATATATATATATATATATATATATATATATATATATATATATATATATATATATATATATATATATATATATATATATATATCCTCCAGTGGGCAAAGGCCTGAGGCCCACCAAATTCCACCAGAGTTAGGAGAAATATATCCTGGTCGATGGTGGCCGACATGTTAAAATACACGGCATTTGAAAGTATTCAAGTATAAGGAAGTTGGGAAAACAGATAAAGGGAGTGTGTTCCAGACTTTACCAGTAAATTACATGTAAGAGTGATCAAAGTGATTAAGTCTGGAGTTGGAGAGTTGGACAGAGAAAAGATGAGACTGTGTAGAAAGGCGCATCGCACGAGCTCTTCTCAGTGGAGGAGGTATGCGCCGAGAGAGTTCGGAAGAGCAGTGTCCATTGTAATAGTGATAGTAAAGAGGAAGTGATGCAGCAACAATTCGACGGGCAAAAAGAGATTGGAGAGAGTTAGTAAGAGCAAGAGAGTTGATGAGACGAAAATCTCTAGACTCCACCTTGTCAAGGAGAGCTGTATGAGTGGAACACCCCATATGTGCGATGCATACTCCAAACAGTGACGGACAACGCTCCTATAGAGAGCAAGCAACTGGGGTGGCGTGAAATAATTCTAAAGGCGCCTCAGAACACACAACCTCTTAGAAGATTGTTTAGAGAGAGAGGTAATGTAATCTTTCCAAGAAAGATCACGAGAAAAGGATACGCCAAGAATATTAAGAACAGATGAAGGTTTGAGTTGTGTGTTTTCGAAGAAGATATCATAGTTGTGTGGAAGATTGTGTCGAGTGGAGAGATGGAGGAACTGAGTTTTGGAGGCATTGAAAACGGCCATGTTTTCTCTGCCCCAGTTTGAGATACATGAAGGATCAGAGGTTAGTTGCTCCAAGGCTACCCTTCTCGAGTCTATCAATTGCTGTTGGGTGGGGCTTTTTTCAAACTGGAAGGAGTAATGAAGGGTGGAGTCATCAGTACAGGAGTGGATAGGAGATGAGATAATAGAAAGAAGGTCATTAATGAAAAGTAGAAAAAGTGTTGGAGATAAGACAGAACCCTGAGGAACATGACTATTAATATTTTTAAAGGCTATGGGCGTCTACAAAAACTGTTATAGAACGACCTGAAATGAAATCAGAGAGAAAATCACAGAGAGAAGGATAGATACCGAAAGAGGGAAGTTTAGAAATCAAAGCTTTTTACCAGACTCTATCGCCCAAGATAAGGAAAGAGTTTAACAGTATAAGGAGAAGGATTAGAAGTTAGAAAAAGGACTAGAATGTTGGGTTCATCTCCAAGACGATCAGGGATACGAGTAGGGAGCTGCACCAATTACTCAAGGTCGTTTTGGATAGCGAAATGGAAGGCACGTTCACCAGCTGTATCATGAGAACTAGAAGAAAGCCAATGGTGGTGATGAACATTGAAATCACATAAAATGATGATTTCAGAGAAAGGAGTAGAAGAGAGAATGTGATCTAATTTTGAGCTTAAATAGTCGAAGAATAGTCAGTAGAATTAGGAGATAAATAAACAGAACAAATGAATTTAGTCGTAGAATGGCAAGAGAGCCTAAGCCATAAGGTGGAAAATTCGGAAGATTCCAAATTAGAGACACAAGAGCAAACGACATCGTTGCGCACGCATGTTGCAGTAATTAATGAAAAAAATAGACCGTGCATCAGGGCAAGCCGGCTGCAGAGTCTTGGTGGCACCAACCCCATCACCGGAGGCCACCAATTCCAAGTGGTGAATGGGGAAGGGGTGGATGAGGGACTATTTTTGGAAGCCGCCGCCAGGGGCTTCTCCGAGGCTGCTGTTGTTGATGCCATTATTTAGATTTTTTTTTTTTTTTTTTCATTTTTTATTTTTTTTTAAAGTTTGTCTGTATTAATGTTTTGTGTGTATGAAGGAGAACCTACTCCGTGTAGAAGAAGGCGAGCGAGAAATGGAACGAACCATTGGGCACCGGAATAAAATGGGAAGTACCCTTAACATCCCATATACCCAATGGGGTACTTCCCTCCCCCTAATATATATATTATATATATATATATATATATATATATATATATATATATATATATATATATATATATATTATATATATATATATATATATATATATATATATATATATATATAAACTACTTGTTCTCGCGCTATTCGCCGCAGGGATGCTGCCTTCAGAGATTACCGTCGTCTTCAAACCCCTGAAACTCATTCAACTTATATTTCATCCCGGAATCGTACAAAATCTATTCTTCGAGATACCAAAAACTCTTTTCTCCTCCGCAAATCCATAATCTTTCTGGTTCCTCTTCCTCT
>SEYY01010239.1:32500-37177 GCA_009176605.1 Armadillidium nasatum
AAAATAACATGAAATACATAAATTTTATATAATTCATTTGCCTTTTACAATAAATATCTTAATGTAGAATCCAAAACGAAAACAGTGATGCCGGTGTCAATAATTTAGTAAAAAATATCATTGGACTTTTTTTTTCATTTTTGCCTCCAGCTCAATAAAATGTTTAATTTTATAGTAACTTTAATTTATTTTCTTTTATTTCAAGTACTTTTATGATACTGTGATCTTAAAAATATGAACACAATGAAGTTATATTTTTTTAAAAAATACAAAATTTTAAATAAAAAATCTTGATTTTTTTTTTAAACCGATTGATATATAATTGGATTTTAATCATGCCAACCTGGTTGTAATTTCTCCAAAAACTCGTTCCAATTGCTATGAAAAAAAGAAGGAAATTCTTGCCATTGTGGTTTAGGACTTTTGAGAATCAGATTTACAATTTACAAATGAAAATAATGGAAAAACAAACTTAATTGGGAAAAAAATAGTTTATAAGATATTAAGATAGCAAGTTGGTCTGAAAAAAAGGGGGAATACATGTTTCACTGAAACTAATTAGTGATGGACCGGATGTCATTTTTTCTCATTTGCGGATGCGGATGTTGAATTTTCGAAAATGCGGATTCGGATTCAGATGCTGATGTTGAATTTTCGAAAGTGCGGATGCAGATGTTGAATTTTTAAAAGTGCGGATACGGATGTGGATGAGGATGTCAATTTTGATGAGGACACGAATGCGTATGTCATCAAAATATATATATATATATATATATATATATATATATATATATATATATATATATATATATATATATATATATATATATATATATATATATATATATATATATATATATATATATATATATATATATATATATATATATATATATATATATATATTATATATATATATATATATATATATATATATATCCTCTCTCAGGAAGGGTTTTCCCCCTGTCAGTGAAACCAGCATCTTTTCCCATCTGCTTGAAGAAGTTCTCCCAGAGCCCTCCAAAAGATCAAGTTCTTCGGCTCGCCGGTCCCCATGCCGGTCCATGAGTCCTATCCAGACTCTTCAGGTAGGGTTTTCACCCTTTCAGTAGGACCAGCATCGTTCTCAAACCAACCTCCAAACACTCTCTCCCAGGGGTCTTCAAAAGATTGCGCTTCTCCGAGCAATGGTTCCCAATGCTGGTTCTGGAGTAGTTACAAGCCGTTGACAAGAGAAATCACAAGGCCGGATGGCTAGTCCTGTCGTCCTTGCATTTAGTTCTCTTCACATGGATCCGATCCTGTCGTCGACCTTCAAACTCTTGTTTATATATATATATATATATAAATATATATATATATATATATAGTATATATATATATATATATATATATATATATATATATATATATATATATATATATATATATAATATATATATATATATATATATATATATATATATATATATATATATATATATAATATATATATATATTATATATATATATATATATATATATATATATATATATATATATATATCCTCTCTAGAAGGTTTTCCCCTGTCAGTGAAACCAGCATCTTTTCCCATCTGCTTGAAGAAGTTCTCCCAGAGCCTCCAAAAGATCAAGTTCTTCGGCTTGCCGGTCCCCATGCCGGTCCATGAGTATCCAGACTCTTAGGTAGGGTTTTCACCCTTTCAGTAGGACCAGCATCGTTCTCAAACCAACCTAAAAACACTCTCTCCCAGGGTCTTCAAAAGATTGCGCTTCTCGAGCAATGGTTCCCAATGCTGGTTCTGGAATAGTTACAAGCCGTTGACAGAGAAATCACAAGGCCGGATGGCTAGTCCTGTCGTCCTTGCATTTAGTTCTCTTCAATCGATCCGTCGTCGACCTTAACTCTTGTTTATATATATTATATATATATATATATATATATATATATTATATATATATATATATATATATATATATATATATATATATATATATATATATATATATATATATATATATATGAGGCATTTGATCGGGTATGGCATGCGTCATTGCTTTCCAGGCTCCCCTCCTTTGGGTTTCCTCCTTCTCATTGCTTATTTATGTCCAGCTTTCTCTCTAATCGTTCCAATTCGGCTGTTGTTGATGGGGCGAATTCTTCTTCCTTTACTGTCAATAGTGGTGTTCCTCAGGGTTCTGTTTTGTCTCCTACTCTATTCCTTCCTTTCATCAATGATCATCTCAGCTGGTCATCTAACCTTCTCCATTTATATGCCGATGACTCGCCCCTTCATTCTTCTACTCATTTCGTATCTGCTCCATCCTTTGCATCTAGAGTTGCCTCTCGTCTTTATTTTTCCGATTCCATTCTTGCAGATCTGAATAGAATTTCCCAGTGAGATCATCTCAACATTGTGAAATTCACCTCTTTAAAACTCAACTTCTCGAAATCTTTCTCTCAAAGACACCTCCTAACTTTCAATCTCTTTCGACGATTCACCCGTCTCTCCTGTTAACAATATAAACATCCTTGGCCTTCACATGAATAAAAAAATTCCTTGGAAATCTCACATCACAGTGGTTGCTAGGGCGGCCACAAAGAAGCTGGAATTTCTGTTTAGACTGCGAGAATTTTTTTCTTCTTCTCAGTACTTCAATTATACAAGGGTCTCAACCGCCCTTGTATTGAGTACTGCTCTCATATCTGGTGTGGCTTAGGTTTCACCCGTCTTTTGGATAGGGTTGAGTCAAAAGCTAAAAGACTTATAAACTGTTCCGCTCTTACTAATTCACTTGACACTTTATCTTTGCGACTTGACGTTGGTGCCTTGTCTCTTTTCTATAGGTACTACAGCGGCAAATGCTCGAGGGAACTGACCACGCGTATACCTCCACTTTACGACATCCTCGTAGAACAAGGGGTGTATTGTCTGCACACAAAATTTGTGTAGACATAGGCAACTCCAGGCTCGTCCGCTGTGATGCCTCCTTCTTTCCAGCCACCTATGTTTTGTGGAATTCTCTCCCATCTTCTGTATTTCATACTGAATTTAATCTCAATTGCTTTAAAACCACGTCTCTGTTCACCTGAGAAACTTGCGTTAGGTGGGACTTGTAGGATTTTCTTTTCTATTCTTTTATTATTAAGACACCCTCTCCTTAAATAGGCCTCTGCCCGTGAGCGGTAGTGATATATATATATATATATATATATATATATATATATATATATATATATATATATATATATATATATATATATATATATATATATATATGTATGTATGTATATAGTCCAGATATCATCTTTCCTAGTGATCCTTAATCTAATTAGAAAGGTTAATGCCAATTCTAAGGGTTTCCACATACATATTTAATACACTGTAAATGTTTCACATCGTATCTAGGTCCGTCTTCAGCACAAACTAAATTTTACAAATTTCTATTTTAAAATACAATCAAAATATAAATTCATTTAAAAGATATTTAAAATAATTATAATTGCAATAAAAAATAAATAAAAAATAAAGCAATAACCAGTTTGGCCTACATACGCGGCATTACAGCTGGTACACTTAAATAAATAAAGTAATGAGGATCTGAGAAGCATTGGATGAGATTCCTTGTGTCTGAAGAAACTATATATTGAGATGGAGTTATAATTTATAAGAATGAACGGCTTTACGGGAATGTAGCTTCAGTTATAGTAAGAATATTTATATTAAGTTGAGATGTAAGTGATCCTATATACAGAAGTTTTAAATATATTTTTTGTTTCGGTAGAGTATTAAAATGAATAGTGGTTTGAAGATAATTAAAGTTTTTCCACTTGGAATTTTGGGAATAAATAAAAATGGAAAAGAAAAAAAAAAAAAAAAAAAAAAAAAAAAAAAAAAAATATATATATAATATATATATATAATATATATATATATATATATATATATATATATATATATATATATATATATATATATATATATATATATATATATATATATATATATATATATATATATATATATATATATATATATATATATATATTATATATTATATATATAATATATATATATATATATATATATATATATATATATATATATATATATAATATATATATATAATATATATATATATATATATAATAATATATATTATATATATATATATATTATATATATATATATATATATATATATATATATATATATATATATAATATATATATATATATATATATATATATATATATATAATATAATACACACACACTCCAATTTCACAATGGGAAACAATTCCACCCATTCTAAATGCAATGTCAAAAGCGGAAATCAAAAATTTAATTTATAACCCTTTAAAATAAAGACACGATTGCCACAGTCAAAATGTGGAAAGGCATATAAAACTTGTTACTGAGGCTTCTTTAGCAGTAGTCGGTCATGATCGTAGGGATGGATTAATTAGAAACAAAATTAGATCCAGAAAATTGATGAAAACTTTTGTCTCCAAAAGTCATTTTAAATTCTAGATTAAGTATTTATCTAAAGTATGTGTTTAAATTTAGGCTATTCTTTATTAAATAACTAATGTACTACTTAATAAATAGGTAGAAACAAATATTTGGATATTCTAATGAAATTTTCTCTTATAAATAGACAAAAATTTGGAAAA
>SEYY01010240.1:0-7500 GCA_009176605.1 Armadillidium nasatum
AAAGATTCAGGAACAAAGACACGAGGTGATAGTGGAAAAGACTCATTGACAACTAAAGTCAGTAGGACATTTTTATAATAGTTTTGATTATTCAGCTTAAGAGTAATATTTTCTTGCTTATTTATGTATTTTTGAATATGCTCATCTGTTTCTTGTGCTGCTTGAAGTTCTTTATAATCAATTTTACACTGAAATAGCTTAAATACTTCATTGGCGAAAATATGGAAAACATATGACAGTGAATGACAGTCATCATTTAATAAAGAATCCTGCTGGGGAGAAACTCTGGTGTGACCAATGCTTCATCGCTGAGTGCTTCATGAAGGACGTCTGTAACAGTGTCTTCTCTTCAAAGTTGAATTGAAGGGCTTGTTTCCAGTTCTATATCTGCATTTCCTGCATAATTTGAAGGAGCTGGTAATTTCAGTGAACTTTTAGGTGGCTGTTGAGCAGTATTTCTACTCAAGTAATCAGCTAATATATTTTCTTTAGATTTAATATAGTTTATGTTCAGATCATATTCAGACAAGAAAGAGACTGATGCTAATCACTTGCTAGCAAATGATTAGCGTCAGTCTCTTTTTTAAGTGACTGAGTGACTGAAAGGTTGTCACAATACACATCTATCTTTCATCCTTCTACGATATGCTGAAATTTCTTTACTGTCTTTACTAAGGCTATGAGTTCCTTGCTAAAAATACTATAGCTCAATTCAGTTGGGTTTAATTTATAACTATAGATTACAAGTGGAACAGTTTTTTCATTTTCAGTCGAAACTACTACACCAGCCAAGGCAGTCTGACTGGCATGTATGAAAATAGATATCTTGGCACTATTAGATAGAAAATCCAAAGTCGTAGCATTTTTCAGAGTGAGTTTGATTAGATTGAATGCTTCTTCAACCTCAGGATTCTATTTTACTCTTATGTTGTGAGTATGTTGCACCTTTTAGAAATGAAAGAAGATTAGAAAATGATATTTGAAATTGCCATGAAGTGAAGATTGGAAATAATTTATACTTCTTAAGAAAGAACATAGATCTTTTATTGTTTTAGGTTTTGGAATGTTTAATATAGTAAGACTTTTATCCTCATTAGGGAGTATAACACCTTCAGACACATCAAAACCTAGATATGTAACCTTTGATTGGCCAGTTTGGCATTTATCAGCACGCACTAAGTTTTAAATTGAAATAATTTAGCCTATCAAATATCATTTCTAAGACTTCTATATGCTCTTTATGAGTTGGAGTAGCAATAAGAATCATCGATATGGATGAAAATGTTATGAATACGAAAGAATTAAAGATATATATATTTAGTGAAACTTGTGGGACTAGAATGAAATCCTTCAACTATATTGTTATAAGAAAAACTACCATAGGGAGTATTAAATGTTAAGAACTTTCTACATTCAGGGTGAACTTTCAAAATATGGAAGGCTTTCTTAAGATCAAAGATGGAAAACACTTTAGCACCAGAGAGTATATTCAAAGTCATCTAAATTTGGGAGACTAAAATTGTCACGAACTGTTATTTTATTAAGAAGCCTCAGGTCTGCTACAATGTGGACTCCACCTGAAAGTTTTGGCAGAACAAAGGTTGAAAAACCCCATGGTGAATGTGAAGGAGATAATACCCCAGTATTAACTAACTTGCCTATCTCCACTTTAGCTTTGTCATATAGACACAGAGATTCTTTGGCTTTTTTTTATTTATTGGGGTACCTCTTACATTAAACTTATAAGGGACTAACTCTTTTAGGGCATCATGCTCAGTAGGTGTAATTAGAAATTTTAACACATTTGTATAAACACTTTTATCACTATTATTTATATTATCACTTCTATATTTACAATAATTTTTAAATTTAGTAAAATTATTATTCCTATATGAGGAATTGTTTATATTGCTACCCTCAGCATATTTTGTTACCTTTAAAAATATTCTTATTTACCATTGTACTATTATTATTGCATAGTTTAGTGCTATCATTTAAGTATACATCAGTAAATAATACTTTAAAATGAAATAAAGATTAAAGTAAAGAGAAGACTGAAGGTAGTTTGTGAGAGAGAGTAACATTTACAAAATGATCAATTCGTTTTATGGACAACGATTCCATGTCATTTACTACAATTACATCACAGGAGATACCAGTCTGTCCATCAATAATCCTATGGTTTCTAAAATCTAAAAAGAAATTATAGTTATGGAAGAAGTCCATTCTCAAAGTGTTACAAATTCCATCACAGATTAAAAAAGTAGTAGTAGTGCTATCACCAGAGAAAAGGTTGTGCTTGAAGTGTACTCTTTATTTTACTTGTACAAATTGTTTATTTTTAAGTTATTTTATATTGTTGGGTGATTTAATTTTTTGTATTATTAATAGTGGTGTTCATTAATTTAATATTAAGGTGTGATTTCTTGAAGCTCCTAGAATTAGGTAAATTAATAGGGTGGGCCTAATCCTTAGGTTTTTATTAAGAATTTAATATATTCAGCCTAAGTATACTTTTGTTTTGATTTTTGAAAAGTTGGTTAATTTCTAGTAAAGATTATTTAATTTCTGGTTAAATTCAAATATTTGAATTGGATTGTCTGGCGGCAGTGGGCCTACCCAGTTGTTCAGATTAGGTTTTCTGATAGCCCTAGGGTATATTTTCAAAACCCTAGGATAAACTACGCCTAAGGTAGTTATAAGTGGTTGTTTCATTTAGGATATTGGAGAGGGTTAGATTGTTGCTTTGAGCTCTTGATTAAAGTTAGGCCTTGTAACAATATAGTATAACTTCAATAGCATTAAAGTTAGGCCTTTGTAACAATATAATTTCAATAGCATAGTGTAATAATTTTAGTATGTATGTGGGTATGGCATTTGTGGAACTGTGAGAGGAGAACATGTTGGTGAGTGTACTGTTTGTATGCTGAAAGCTGAGCATGTGCTGATAAGAAAGGAGATTGAAAGGATAAATGAGAATTTGGATGAGATAAAAAAGAATGAAAGGTCTGAGTCTTTGCAACTAGAAGTAGGTAGGCTTAGCAAATGGGTATCTGAGTTGAGAAGGGAGGGAAGTGTTAAGAAGAAGGTGGGTAGTAGTGACTCAGTTGAGACTAGGGGCTCATGTAGGCAAGAAGTAGAGAGGGGGCATGCTAATGGTATGGTAATGGGGGTAAGTAGACCTATTGACTCACCCAGACAGGAATTTGAGAGGGGGAGGTCTATAGAGGCAGATAGGACTGCAGATAGATGGTGTGTTTTAGAGAATAGGAGTAATAAAATTAGGATCTTGAGGGACACGAGACCTGTGACCTGCCAAAACAGGTTTAGCTGTCTTTCTGATGGGGAGGAATCTGAAGTGGCCAATTGTGATGTCGGGGTTTCCCAAGAGGAAGATTGAGGCATTACTGATTGGTTACTCTCAGATACGATATTTTGATAGGACTTTTAGAAATACAGATAAAAGGAAACAAATGAGAGTATGTTATCCAGGCGCACAAGTAAATGATATTGTGGACAGAATAGATAAGGAGATTGCAGATACGAATGTGAAAGCAAGAGTGATTGTTCCATGTTGGAACAAATGATATAGGTTATAGAAGGTCAGAGGAACTGATAGCAAGCTATAAGAATTTGATTGAAAGACTGAAAGTAAGTGGTAGGAAATGCATAGTGTCAGGTATATTACCTAGGTTGGGAGCAGGACTAGAATGGGAAAGTAGGGCCTTTGGTGTAAATGAAAGGGTTAGGAATTTTGTTTTTATCAGAGAATATTGGATTTTTGGATCACTGGGAAGAATTTCAGGACAAGAATCTGTTTGCAAGAGATAGGAGTTCACCTTAGTTGAGAGGGTGTGCAGCTTCTAAGTTACAGGCTGGAGAGATGTCTGCTGGGAAACTAGGTAAGGATAGGGGTGAAGGGCAAAAGAATCGCACTGCTAGTTATGGAGATGGTGATTTTAATACTGATGGTGATATGAATAAAAATAGAGGTGCTTTTCAATATGGGTCTATTAATAAAATTGGAGACATTACTAGAAATCAAGATGAAAAGGATACAAATAAGGACATGTTTAGTATGAAATGTTTTCACACAAATGCTCAGAGCCTTTGAAACAAAAAAGATGAGTTGACTAGTTATATTATAGAGGAGAATCTTGACATTATTTGCATTACTGAAGCGTGGGTTAATGAGGCATTTTACAGAGATTCCCTACAGGAATATGAAATAGACAAATACTTATTTTACCCACACCAGTGTAGAGGAAGGAGTGGTGGAGGTGTAGCACTCTATGTTGAAAGCAATATTGAATTAGTGTTAATAGCTGACATTAAAACAAATCAGGATGTGGAATCTCTGTGGGTAGATATTCTTACGTATAATAAATCATACAGGATATGAGCATTTTATAGAGCTCCTGATCAGAATCAAGTATTAGATGAAAACATGAGGAAGGAAATCAAGGTAGCTTGTCAAAATACTAAAAGGGATAGTCATAATGGGAGATTTTAATTTTTCAGATATTGAGTGGAATATTTTGAGTAGTATAGTTAATAGAAGTTCACCATTTGTAAATTGTATTCTATACAACTTTTTGAGTCAGGTGGTCCAAGAACTGACAAGGCTTGCATCATTGTTAGATTTAATATTAACAAATTATGAAAATATGGTGAATGATGTTGAAGTTATGGAGACTTTAGGAGCTAGTGATCATTATATTATTAGATTTAACTGGAATGTGAGGTCTGGGCCCAAATTGCAAGTTAATAGGGAAAAGATATTAGATTTCAGAAATGGAGATTTTAGCAAATTCTGAGCAATGCTCAATGAAATTGATTGGGATAAAGGAGTTTAATGGTCAAAATTGTTTCATCATGTGGGAATACTTCAAGCAAATATTGGCTACCATTCAGTCTGTGTGTTTTAAAGAGTTCTGTGCTGGGACCACTTTTGTTCCTTATATGTAAATGATTTGACAAAGGTCTTAAATGTAAGGTTTCAAAGTTTGCAGATGATACCAAAGTGGTCACCTCAGAAAAGAATTCAAGGTGATCTAGGTTGTGCGGAGAGGTGGGAAATGAACTTTAATAGTAAAAATGTAAAGTTCTTCATGTAGGTTACTCAAATGAAGGATTTAATTATGAAATGAAGGGGGAGTGGCTTGAGACTGTGGACCAAGAAATGAATTTAGGTGTGATTATTAGCAGTAATCTGAAGGTGGGTGATCAATGTTTGGAAGTAAGAAATAGAGCAAATAAGATGTTAGGTATAATTAATCACAATGTAGTTTACAAGAGCAAAGAGGTTATAAGCAAGCTATATAATAGCACAGGTTTGGGGTCCTCATTTAAGAAAAGACATAGATATGCCAGAGAGAGTACAACGTTGAGCAACAAGGATGATTTCTGGCTTTGAAAATAAGAGCTATGAAGAGAGGTTGAAGGAGTTAGGAATGTTCTTGGTTGAAAGGAGATTTCTCAGAGGGGATATGATAGAAGTTTACAAAATATTTGCATCTGACAGTAATACAGAGATTGAAAAATACTTTATAGTGGACCGTGGAAGAGTAACTAGAGGACATAAGAAAAGGATAAAGAAGCCATGCCATCTCGATCTAAGAAAATATTCTTTCAGTAATGGAGTTGTTAATTTTTGGAATGACTTGCCACAAGAGATTGTTGACTGTGATTCTCTTTTCAAATTTAAAAAGGGGCTAGATAGATATATGGATGGTTTAGGTATTATATAGTATAATTTGACTAAGCCAAATTGGTGGGTACACATATGAATTTTTAGATCAACCTATGACTAAGCCCAAGAGGCAGTTTTTTTGTAGTGGGTGATGGTTTATTAAATATGGTATGCATAATTGGGCTTAGTTTTATTTTTATTTTTATATGAATGAACTGATAACTAGGGATAGGATAGACCTAGTCTTTCGTGCATGTATTAGTATTGATATTATTTGTTTGGACTGGGACAGTCTCGATAGGCTCTTGTGGCTTCTAACTGTCTCTATTTTCGTATGTTCCTATGCATGTAAAATAAAAAAATTTACAGTTTTTGTTTTAATATTATATATGTTTATTTGGCTTCTATTAGCAGCAGTAAGAAAGACAATAGGTTCTTATCCTCTGCAGAAGCTTTATTACCTATACTGTGTTTCCTGAATATATTTTATATAACTTTAATTTTAAATCTGGTTTAGAAATTTTTAACACATTCATTATTTTTGGAATTGATGCACGACTGTAAAAATTTGCATTTTCAACTGGCATTGCAATATTTTTGCTAAGAGCTAATGGCTCTTTCGCTGAGACTGACTTTTCACCATGTTGGTAATACAGATATTTATACTTAAAACTATTATACAGAGAAAACAGTACTTACGACAATGCTCAAGTTCACTAGACTGAGATATTCGTTTTCTTAAAACAAAATATTTTAAATCGGTAGTAGCAATTGCATTCACATGAAGTTTAGCATTGTTATTACACTTTATATTATTTACATAAGTAGAAAATGAAATATTATCATTAATTGCAATTGTATTAACATTATTTATAAGGGGGTAGCTTTTATTTTCTTCCACTCTTAATTTATCATAAGTAATGCATCAACTTTTATCACTACCTATTTTACACTTTATAGTATTATTAAATCACACTTTTAATTTTCTGAGGGGCTTAATTTTGCCCTTCCGATCCGTTTCCCCGCAGGTGTGATGGGAGATGGTCCAGTAGTGGAAAGTTGGGAAGGCAATGGTGCCCATGACAGTTACCTCCTTGGCATCTTGTAGCTTTTTCTCAGAATTTATAATAGTAATAGCAGAGCACACTTTCAGGTCTAAATCTGGAAGGTGACCTACCTATGTCCGACTGACTTCTTGTCCGATCATTTTCAAATCGTATCACCGTCTACCGTGGCTCGAACGGTAGGGTGATTGACTCACGTGCTTGAGGGCGCCGGTTCGATCCCACTTCGGGATCCTAGGTATATAGTACCTAGAAAGTTCCTCTCCTCGAATAGGGCAATGCCCGTGAGATGTGAACTTTTTAAAAAAAAAACAAAAAAAACAAAAAAACAAATATCCAGCCTATGTACATGTGTTGATAGCTCTTCTACTTTTTTAAATATCTCTGCAATTCGACTAGATATTCTAGAAAATTCATGATTGGAGACAGTATTGACAGGTGGTGGTGTAGGTTCTCTTGACATTCTCTTAGGAAAAGTGCCTATGCACTTTTCCTAAGAGAACATCAAGAGAATCATTCAGGTAATGATCCAATGCAACTCTGCTTCGGCAACTCATATATTTGTCTGCAGCTTCAGCCATTTTATAAATTGAGAGATCTCTGGTTAATACTGTTAGCTTATACAAAGAAAAAAAACAAATGAAGAATCAACACTCACACTGTTGAGTTGATGGAGGTATAACTCTTTCGGTTCATCCACTTCTCCTTTTCAACGGACGAGGTTGATTGAAGTTGAATCGTTGT
>SEYY01010243.1:2500-5000 GCA_009176605.1 Armadillidium nasatum
TAATGATAATAATAATAATAATATTAATGCCAATAGTTACAATAACTAGTGCTACTACTAATGATAATAATAATAATAATAATAGTAATAATAATAATAATAAAATAATAATAATAAAAAAAAAAAAAAAAAAAAAAAAAATAATAAAATAATAATAATAATAATAATAATAATAATAATAATAATAATAATAATAATAATAATAATAATAATAATAATAATAATAAAATATATAATATTAATAATGTGTGATAATTGCATTGATAATACTAATTTAAATAATATCTATGATAATAATTATAATAATTAAAACAACAATTATTGTAGTAATTACAAAAATAATATCGAAATTAATAGTTTTCATATTTTTCTTGTTTTCAATTTAGAAGTTTTCTTCTTTTCAATTATTTCTCTGATTTCAAAGAAGGTTTTAAAAAAAAAAAAAAAAAAAAAAAAAAAAAAAAAAAAAAAAAAAATTTAACTTCCTACACATTAAATTTAACTTTACTTTAATTCCCGTTCTAAATAATGATTTATTCCTGACACTCGTTTGGTGTATTTTCATTGCGGTTGCATTCCTGTATCGACTTTGACTTTACCTTTAATTAAAAGTAGTTCCTTATTTTACTCTACTTTTATTTTTAAACTCTATTTTTTATGTTTGGTTCTCAAATAGGAAGCGAGTCCTTCTCTTTACTCTGACCCAGTTTATAGTTTGGACTTTGAGTCCTGACCCGCAATGGCTCCTTCTCTTTGCTTTGACCCAGGATATAGTTTAGATTTTGAGTCCTGATATACAGTAACTCCACTTTACTTTGACCCATGCTATAGTTTGGAATCTGAGACCTGATCCGCAGTGATTCCTTCTCTTAACTTTGACACAGGCCATAGTTTATACTCTGTGGCCTGATCCAAACTTTTAACACTGAATAAAATTTAGAATCAAATAATAATGATTTTTTTAAGTAGCTTTCATTCATTCTTTTGTTTTGTAATATTGAATGTTATTTAAGATATGTACTTTTTTATTTGTTATGCTATTTTAGTTCAAAAGTTAATTGCTTCTTCCTGTGAGTCTGCATCTGCTTTTAATTTTAGATTTTTTTTCTATTTGTTCAAGTGAACACACTCTTTCATTTAAGACACTACCTTAATAGCCTGTGTGTGTGTGCATGTGTGTATATAATTTTCGCTTCATGTATGCATTTACAAGTGTGAGTATACCCTTCTCAGGTTCTTTGATCGTTTTCAATAAGAATTTTTCTAAGAGTTTTTCCTATTTTACTGACGTAATTCATTTTTTTAATAAAATCCAAGTACGTGCACTTCCAATGTAAATATTTAGTATAAATCTAATATTTGTGAATTTCTTTGAGCACATATTTTTGAAGGCGTTTGGTAAGTGTATAACAGTTGTGTTCGTAAATGCAATGTGCACGTTTTCATATGTGTAATATACACCTCTTTTAAAAGGTCTTCTAGCTTTTTTGTGCTCAAATACGGAAGAAATGACACTGAAAAAATTATTTTATAATTTATTTAAGCAAACTCCTTTCCAATTAAGGAGTTTTCACGTCCGTAAGAAAATTTTTATCATGCGTTGAAGAACTTACTAATTCACTTATTTTCAGGGAAAATCTGTTCAGATTTGGTGAATATTTTAATTAATTTAATTTCATGGAAATTCTGTTAAGATTTGATTAGTATTTTAATTTATTTTCAGGGAAAATATCTTCAGATTTGGTGAATATTTTTATTTATTTTCAGGAAAAATATATACAGATTAAATAATTAGAGATTGTTTCTATGAAATAAAATTACCTTAAATATAAAATTTAAATATTTAGTATATATATATATATATATATATATATATATATATATATATATATATATATATATATATATATATATATATATATATATATATATATATATATATATATATATATATATGTATATATATATACTATATATACCTATATATATATACTATATATATCTATATATAATATATATATCTATATATATATATATTTAAATTTTTATAATTTTAGTTTAATTTATATTATTAATAATTTTTAAAAATTTAAAAAATTTATTTCTTTAATAAATTTTTTTATCTTTATTTGATTCCCAGATAAATATTTTTCCACGTACAGGTTATATGAAAAATAGAAATTCTCTTTTTATACTTTCAAACAAATTTTTCTGAGAATTATAACGATTATATCATTTCCATTTATATATATATATATATATATATATATATATATATATATATATATATATATATATATATATATATATATATATATATATATATATATATATATATATATATATATATATATATATATATATATATATATATATATATATATATATATATATATATATATATATATATATATATATATATATATATATATATATATATATATATATATATATATATATATATATATATATATATATTATATATATATATATAATATAT
>SEYY01010243.1:7500-12500 GCA_009176605.1 Armadillidium nasatum
TTTAATATTTCACTTCACCTCTACTTTCAGACATCGTTTCTGGTTCTCATATTGTATCATCCTATTTCTCTTTACTTTGATTAAGACTGAAGCTTGAACTATGACTCTTGATCTAGACTTTAGCCCTGAATAAAGGCTCCTGCCACTTCTCTTTTCTTTGACTCAGACTGTGGCTTGAACTCTGACTCTTAATCCAAACTTCAACTCTGAATAAAAGCTCCAACTACTTCTCTTTACTTCGACGCAGATTGTAGCTTTGGACTCTTACTCTTGACCCAAACTTAACCCTATATAAAGGTTCCTACTATTTCTCTTTACATTGACTCAAACTGTAGTTTGGACTCTAATTCTTGATCCAAACTTCAACCCTTAATATATTCTCCTACTACTTCTTTTTTAGTACTCAAACTATAGCTTTGGACACTTGACTCTTGATCCAAACTTCAACACTGAATAAATGCTCCAAATACTTCTTTTTACTTTGATTCTCACTTTAGTTTGAACTCTGACTTTTGATTCAAATTTCAACCCTGCATAAAGGCTCTTACTACTTATCCTTACTTTTACTCATTCTGTAGCTTGGACTATGACTCCTCATCCAAATTTTAACCCTGAAAAAAAGCTCCTACTACTTCTCTTAACATTGATTCACAATGTAGTTTGGACTCTGACTCTTGATCCAAACTTCAATCCTGAATAAAGGATTCTATTTCCTTATATTTGACTCAGACTGCAGCTTGGACTTTGGCTCTTGATTCAACCTTTAACCCTGAAAAATCCTCCAACTATTTCTCTTTACTCTGACTCAAAGTTTAGTTTAGATTCTGACTCTTGATCCAATCGTCAAATCGGGATAACATACAATACCATATGAAGCCATATACTGGCTTAATTTTTTATACTTTAATAATATTGCATATTCATTCATTTTGTGCATTTGTATATGTTGATTTATTTACTTTTTTGATCTCATATTTTACAAAATATTTCTTTTAATCATTTAACATTTCATATTGAGAAATTTCGCTCAATATACCAAAATAGCATTTGTGAGTTTCCTCTACTCTGAATCTGAGTACGTTTTCAATGAGAAGATTTATAATATTTATTTCCTATACATATGCGTAATGTTTACTTGTGGAAGTCATTGTAAGATATGTATAAACGTACATGTCCAATATTAATATTTAGTAATAAACTGATATAAGTATTTCTGTATTGCTTAGTGTACATATTTTTCTAGTAATGTATAACACTTGTTTTCAGAGATGCAAAATGTAGATTCTTCAGAGAAAATGTGTTAAAATTTGAGTGTGATTAAAATGTATTCTTAACGGTGTTTGTATTCAAATGCAAGTGAAATGACAACGAAAATCTGTTTTGAATATTTTCCTGCACGAACTGCCTGTTCACATTTTTAGAGTAAATACACAAAAAAAAAATGTTTTACAAGCGTGAAGGAGTTTATTTTTTACACTTAAACAGGTGGCTATAGTACACGCACGTACTATGTACACAAATAAACACACACAAGTATGCATATAATATGTTAGTCAATTTTTCCCGATGTTTCAAAAACCGAATAAATTTTGGTATGTTTTAGAATTTTTTAGGCAACAAGAAAAATTCTCATTTTTAAGAGAGCTTTCCACAGAATTCGGTAATATTTTAATTTATTTAGATAGGAAAATCCTCAATAATTATAGACTCTTTCTAAGAATGGAAATTTCCTATTAAGTAAATATTAAATATTTAGTTAAAACAATCAAGTTATTCAAAAATAGTTTTATAAGAACTTAACATCTATTTAATAGAAAGGTTTAATAACTCCTTTTTGCGAATTTAAAATATTTATTTAATTTAATTATTTCATGTTAAATTATTTTCTTTTTTAGAAGAATAGTTTAAAAATTTCTTCGTGAAATTTTGAATATTAGTTTTTACTAATTTTTTTTTTAATTCTTCCATTATTTGTAGAAAAGTTTAATTACATTTTTTAATAAATAGACTTTATTTTATTCTGGTGAATATTTGTGTGTTTTAAGCCTTTTTGTTTCCAAATACTTAAATTTGGAAAAAAAAATATGAAAACAGTTATTTAAATTATTTCTGTAAGAAATTAATTATTATTATTTATTATTATTATTATTATTATTATTATTATTATTATTATTATTATTATTATTATTATTATTATTATTATTATTATTATTGCTTTATTATTATTATTACATTACAAGATATTTCAAATATATAGTACTTTAAATAACAAGTTTCCTGCCTTAATAATATTTATCAACGGAAGTTAATATTAGTAATGTATATATAACTTGTATTGTTTAAAATTTATTTAACATATAATAATCATTGTTGATTAATAATCTGTAACTATAGATTCAAAAGATTATAATGCTACACTGCTTACTAATATTAACAGTCTTGTAACCTAAATCTTTAAATGTAATTCCTGAGATATTATTTTCTCAAAATAATGTTTTAAATATAATAATTTTTGGAATTTAATTTGATAAACTTAATAAATCTTTCGTAAAAAAGATTTTTTATGTTGCATAAGATAATTAAAGCTAAATTATTTTGGGAATTATTTTTACATTAAAATCTAAAGGAAACTAATTTTCATTTTAGGAAAATATATATTTTTGCTTGAAGAAACTCACTTTGAAATTAAATTAGTTACTGTTAATTAATAAAAAAAAACACAAGGAAATGAATGAATCACAGTTATAGCTTTTTTCCATCAATATATTATTACATTTTAAATAAATAGGAAAATGGCTTTTATGTATAAATATTTAGGAAGAAGAAATTGCTTGAAGAAATTTATTTTGAAATTAAATTAGTTACTATTAATTAATAAAAAAAGACACAAGGAAATGAATCACACTTATAACTTTATAATGTAATATTACTTTTTAACTAAATAGGAAAATAGCTTTTAACTTTAAATATTACTAACATATAATTTATATAATATTTTTAATGCTAGTTGCCCTTAATATAATTATTAATGAAGGTTTGAAACTAATTGAAAGAGTTGTTCCATTAAGGGGTTTCGAAAAACATATTTTATTCCATAAATATGTTATTACTTTTTAACTAAATATGAAAAAGGCTTTTATCTATAGATATTACTGACTCATAATTTATATAATATTTATTTTATGCTAGTTACACTTAATATAATTATTAAAGAAGGTTTGAAAGTAATTGAAAGAGTTGTTCCATTAAGGGTTTTGAAAAATAAAAGAGTTGAAACGCAGAATACTCAAATGAATTAAAAAGAATACTCAAGGTAAATTTTCACAATGTAACAAAAAAAAAAAAAAAAAAAAAAACTTAATTTTTTTTGGTTGTTTTTTCTGTCTAGAGTGATGACGCATTTTTTATTTATCTACATTACAAATCTTTCCTTTTCTCCTACATTTTTCTTATCAATTTTTAAACTATCCTCTCTCTACTCTCTTCGCCTCTGCTTCGTCTCCTCAGGTGTAGTAAAAATAATCTCTAGACTGACATTAATATTTTAGAATATTATTTACTCTGAGCAAACATATGAATTAATATTTTATTTAAGCTATGACACTTAAGCCATGTATAAAGAACACACACATGCATGCACACACACACACACACACACACACACACATACAACACACACATACATAATATATATATATATATATTATATATATATATATATATATATATATATATATATATATATATATATATATATATATATATATATAAAATTTTTTATATAAACAAGGTTAAGGAGTCCTCAGCTGCTTAAAGCACAAATTCTATTTGAGAAGAGGTAGAATAAAAATTATTCTGAGATGTTATTCTAAAGAATATGTAAAGACTTTTACTTAACATAAAATAGTTTGTAAAGAGACGTAAGAGAGGAAGGAGCTTGCTCTTGATTCAATTAATTATGTATGATCAGTTATACATCTGATTCTGCAGCATAATAATCTTATTAAAGTTTTGTAAAGGAATATATATATATATATATATATATATATATATATATATATATATATATATATATATATATATATATATATATATATATATATATATATATATATATATATACAGTATATATTGATAATAAGGAGGATAATAGAACTACAGCTTGGTGAGGAACAACACGGTTACCGAGGAAATAGAAGTACAAAAGATTTGATGTTCGCTTTGAGAAATACAGTGGAAAAATTGTGAGGGGGTACAATAAGAAAGCATTTGTGGCGTTTATAGATCTAAAGAAAGTGCTTGACTCAGAGCCTAGTGAAAAACAGTGGGAGTGTTTAAGAAGATATTATGAAGTAAATGAGAAACTTATTAGAACTTTGGAAGCATGTATTAGACCTGGAAGTGTAATTTTAGAACGGATTACGAAAACGAGGAGCTGTTCGATATAACATCAGGAGTTAAGCTGGGAAGTGTGTTGTTGCCTAATTTTTAGCTTATTTGGGCACAATAATTAAGAGGGTTAATTAAAAAGGAGGTTTATCACCTTGATGGAAATGTAATGGCTTAAGCCGATGATCTGGCGTGTTGGAGACAGGATGGACAAAAGATGAGATAGGTGGTGGCTTGCTTCGCGGAAAAGCTGAGAGAAACGGGATTGAAAATGAATGTGGGAAAAACAAAAATTAAGATCATAAGTTGAGAGCAAGATGAGAGATTGAAGGTGATTGTAGAGGGGAAGGAGATTGAAAATGTGGACTGGTACAAGTATTTAGGATCAGTGTTTACTAGAAAAGGAGGAAACGTTAGAGAGATTACTGGTAGTATTGCGCATTATGGAAAGGCGGTGGAAGCATTGAACTCTATCATAAAACGCCAACAAATGAACATGTCAGATAAAAGGATGATATATGGGAGCATCTTGTTGCCCATCCTTTTGTGCGGAGCAGAGACTTGGAGCACAACAGGGATAAATTTTTTGGGTATCGAATTCTAATAGAGCT
>SEYY01010244.1:0-2500 GCA_009176605.1 Armadillidium nasatum
AAGAAAAATAACATAAATAAAAAAACGAATATAGAACAACAACAGCATCTAACAACAACAACAACAACAGCAAAACTATAGTAACAACAACAATTAACAAGAACAACTCAAACTTATCATTTAGCCTGAATTACTAAATCTGATATTATTAAACTACTCAACTACCTCCTCGACACGGCAAATTAAATTGAAAATCGCTTTCCCAGATTGTCCAAACGAAATTTAAAAAATGATGAAGAGAATACGTATGTTAAACCAAAAGAAAACCCGAAGTAATTACAACTGGTGGTTCGAAATCGGATTTCGGTGGGAGAGGGGAGGGAGGTCGGACCCCATTCTTCTTGCCCTTTGCCTTTAAACAATAAAGAATGGCTAAATTCCTTTGGCAGCATTCTGCTGGTTGTCTCCTTTAATTTCTATAATTTAAAATTTACTATAATATATATATATATATATATATATAATATATATATATTATATATATATATATATATATATATATATATATATATATATATATATATTATATATATATATATATATATATATATATATATATATATATATATATATATATATATATATATATATATATATATATATATATATATATATATATATATATATATATATATATATATATATATAAAAAACTTTAAAAAAAAAATACATTATATATATATAATATATTATATATATTATATATATATATATATATATAATTATATATATATATATATATATATATATATATAATATATATATATATATATATATAATATATATATATATATATATATATATATATATATATATATATATATATATATATATATATTATATTATTATATAATATATATATATATATATATATATATATATATATATATATATATATATATATATATATATATATATATATATATATATATATATATATATATATATATATATATATATATAATATATATATATATATATATATATATATATATATATATATATATAATATATATATATATATATATATATATATATATATATATATATATATAGTGAAGAAATTTCATTTGATCTGGGAAGTCCCTTTTGTGATGAACATATTTTTTCTTTCAAATTTTCTTCAATGGAAATTTTTACTTCAAATTTGAAATATTTTTAAAAATTAAAAAACGATTTTTAAAATTTGATGATTTTATCATCATATCGACGATTTTTTCCGGTTCTTCAAACAAATGAGATTACTGACTTTTTTCTTCAATTGAGGAATTTTCGACATATGTTGAATTTTTCTATATTATATATATATATTATATATATATATATATATTATATATTATATATATATATATATATATATATATAATATATATATATATATATATATATATATACTACTACTAATTCTATTTAGATTTTTCAAGGAGCGCAAGAATAGTGGGTTTTTCGATAATGAAGAAAAAGAAGAGGGAGGAGAAACACTAAAGAGTAGATTGCTGTAGGAAGATATAGAACCTGTAACAAGAAATATATCATCTTTCTATTAACATTCCACAAGAATGTGATACAGATATACAGATGTCATTCAAAGGGGTCCATATTACAGATATCACACCTAAATCTATTACCTTCTGTACGACTAGACAGTTAAGTTGCACCAGGTTTGACAGCTACTGTATATCATTTCCAGAAAGAACACTTCTAATGGAAATATAAGTTATGAAAAGAGACAGATAGACGCAGAAGAGGAAGCTCA
Source organism: Armadillidium nasatum (assembly GCA_009176605.1). Classification (NCBI taxonomy): domain Eukaryota; kingdom Metazoa; phylum Arthropoda; class Malacostraca; order Isopoda; family Armadillidiidae; genus Armadillidium; species Armadillidium nasatum. The sequence goes on from SEYY01010244.1 coordinate 1,757, forward strand.
CTTCCAATGATAATTATGAATGCATTAAATTTACTGACCAAGTAATAATAAATGAGTCCATCAGAAAATTAGCAATTTTATCCAATATTTGTATATATATATATTTATGAATGATTTTCAAAATTGAATTTGCATTTATATAAAGAAATAAAGTATTGAATTTCACAAAAAAAAAAAAAAGCTTAAAAACAATTGTTATTTTAAATATTTATTATAAGAGCACACAAGATCATATTTTAATAAACTACAGTATACTAAAAATAAAATGACCAAAAATAGTTTTTCTCTATAAATGAAGTACTTGAGAACTGTAGTTCGAAAACACAATATCCGTGTCATATGTTAAGGGGTAATCTGCAGGTTTTTAGAATCAGGTATTATGAGTTTTTGTTTCTGTATAACTTCCGCTTTGGAAACATCTCTTGCTGTCATCGTATTTCTTTCTTCCAATCTATGCTAAAAATTAATTTTTTTAAAATATAACTATTTTAATATTTCTAGAATTATAAACTTTATGACAATAAAAATTAATATAATATAAAAGTACTCCAAGCAATTACAATATAAAATGGCTACATAAAAATTTTTAAATTGCAACAGAAACATTTTGAACATTTAAAAATTTTATACATATGGAATTGCAAAACTACGTGGACATATTTAACCCTTTCTCCAACTGCTTATCAATATATTTTTGTGCAATTCCAAACTTTGAAAATAAACTTTTAGTAATAGTATACTTAC
>SEYY01010244.1:7500-15000 GCA_009176605.1 Armadillidium nasatum
GTGGTCAAAAACTTGAGGCAAGTTAAATTCCACCAGAAATAAGGAGAAATCATCAATAATGCCCAAATTAAGGGTCAACATATCCCTATGCCCAAAGTGTAAAGACCTACAGGTCAAAGGTCAAAGGTCAAAGGAAGTTGAAGTTGATATAGCCATAATTGAAATAATTTAACATGGAAAAGAGTAAACTCAGAAGAACAAGTTTTAAGAAGAACGTATGCCCCCTCCTTGAAAAGGGGTCTGCCCCCGTGAGTGGTGGCGATCTTTAAAAAAAAAAACGAACGTGTTCCAAATATTAAGTTCAGGCAGAGTGAGATGAAAACATTTTAAAGAAGAAACTAAAAATTTAAGTATAAATGTATCTGAAAGAGGTACAGAAGGAGGATATATATATATATATATATATATATATATATATATATATATATATATATATATATATATATATATATATATATATATATATATATATATATATATATATATATATATATATATATATATATATATATATATATATATATATATATATATTATAAAGCATATATATATATATATAGTATAGGTTTGACATCTATTTGTGACGTCTGTAGTAGTTAGATTACGGAAAGAGAAAGAAAGTATGTTGGTGTTAGTTGACATTTCGTAAAATGACAGAAACAATTGGAAGAAGAGGAACCAGAAAGAGTGATGCATTTCCTTTAAAAAAAAAAAAAAAAAAAAAAAAAAAAAAAGAAAAAAAAAAAAAAAAAAAAATTATCCAAAAAAAAAAAAAAAAAAAAAAAAAAAAAAAAAAAAAAAAAAAAAAAAAAAAAAAAAATAATAAATAATAATAATAATAATAATAATAATAATAATAATAATAATAATAATAATAATAATAATAATAATAATAATAATAATATAATAATAATAATGAAGAAGAAGAAGAAGAAGAAGAATAATAAATATAATAATATAATAATAATAATAATAATAATAATAATAATAATAATAATAATAATAATAATAATAATAATAATAATAATAATAATAATAATAATAATAATAATAATAATAATAATAATAATAATAATAATTAATTATAATAATTAATTTAATAATTTTTTTTTTATTATAATTTTAATAATAATAAATAATAATAATAATAATAATAATAATAATAATAATAATAATAATAATAATAATAATAATAATCAATAGCAATAATAATAATAATAATAATAATATATAATAATAATAATAATAATAATAATAATAATAATAATAATAATAATAATAATAATATATAATATATTATTAATAGTTATAATATAATAATTAATAATAATAATAATAATAATAATTAATAATAATAATAATAATAATATAATATAATAATAATAATATATATAATAATATATATATATATATATATATATATATATATATATATATATATATATATATATATATATATATATATATATATATATATATATATATATATATATATATATATATATATATATATATATATTATATATATATTATTTTTATTTTTTTTTTTTTTTAATAGGATAAAGAGTAATTACAAAATAGCTAATCGACATAATAAGAAATGGTAAATTTATTAATATGAATAACAAAGTAAAATAACAAAAAGGTAATAAAAAAGAAAAATAAATGAATAAATAAAATAAAAACTAATAAATCTCCATTCAGTAAATGACCGTAAAAAAAAAAAAATGTCCACCATTATCATAATGTCCACCCTTCCGCCCCCACTGTCAGATATATGTATAATCTTTAAACATTTCTCTAATTTGTAATTAATATGTTAATCACTTAATCTTGTCATAGATACTTAATCAAAAACCGATATGCAAAAAATGTCCACCATCATCATAATGTCCACCCTTCCGCCCCCACTGTCAGATATATGTATATTCTTTAAACATTTCTCTAATTTGTAATTAATATGTTAATCACTTAATCTCGTCATAGATACTTAATCAAAAACCGATATGCTGAAGATAAAGTACCATTAAAAACTCATCTTACCAATGAATCACTGAACCAGTAAGCTAAAGATTATATATCCTTTTTCAGTACCTTAAATTGACCTTATGACCTCCATGACCAGCCTGAAAATCCCATAGAACTACAATTTTAGAAGGTATTAAGCTTTGAACAAGTCATTAAGAAGCTGGTCAATCGATTTGGTAGGAAGATCAAAGGGAATCTATTGTTCGGATTTTGTTCGGATTTTGAACGGTTTTTGAGCGGATTTTGTCCGGCTTTTGTCCGTAATTTTGGATTTATGTTCTATCTATAGCTGATTGAACTCATTTGAAATTTTATAATATTTAATTTATATGCAAATTTTTTTTCCTTTTTTGGTATTTTTAAATATATGGAAGTTGGAAGGATATTTCGCTCTCCTGTAGATTATTTAGGATTCTTTAGATCGTTCCTGTATGTCATTTAGGATACTCTTCCTTTGACCTCATTGTCACACTCCATCTAACAAACACACACATACACCTATGCTCTTGCTTTCTATTTCTTCTTCTCACACTTCCATCCTCTCTTCCTTATCGTCTGTCTATCTGTCCGCTTCTTATATATATATATATATATATATATATATATATATATATATATATATATATATATATATATATATATATATATATATATATATATATATATATATATATATATATATATATATATGTGTTAGAATAAGAATAGCAGTTAAGTATGAGCTCAGAGAGAGAGAGAGAGAGAGAGAGAATGTAAGAAACTGTATGGAAAAAAGTCACACGGGCCTTCCTCAAAGGAAGAGGTATACGAGTTGAGAATTCACACTAGCACTCCTCAAAGGAAGAGTTATTTGGGTGGAGAATTCACAAGAGCAGTATCCATTGTAATACCGATAAGATAAATGAGAGCGAGGCAACAGTTCAGGCTTGGGCCCAAGTACAGACCACTGTACTTAAGTACAATTGCATCAGAATTGTTCAAGTACAATTGGTGGAAAAAATGAACTGTACTTTTAAGTACAGGTACAGGAAAAATGAATGGAACTTAAGTAGAGGTTCATCAGAATTCTTCAATACAAGTAAAGGAAAAAATGGACTGTACTTAAAGTTCAAGTACATGACAGGAAGTACAAATAGATTTAATTTTTTTATTATAAAGAGATTGGGAAGAGTTAGTGAGAAAAGGAAGATTGATAAGACTTAGACTCCATTTTAGAAAGGAGAGCAGTGTGTGTGCGCGCGCGCGTGTGTGTGTGTTTGTGTGTGTGTGTGTGTGTTTGTGCGTGATGTGGAATCACTCCAGATAAACGATACATACTTCATTTACAAGAATGAACAACGCCCACGAACAGAACAAAAACTTGAGGTATAGAACAGCAGTTACGAGGTAGCCTCAGAACACCCAAGCTCTTGAAGGTTTTAGTGAAAAAGATAATATAATCCTTTCAACAAAGATCTTTGGATAAGAAAACACCAAAGATATTAAGCACAGGAGAAGGTTTGAGTTAAGCTTTTTTTTTTTTTGGCAAAGATTTTTCGAAATATTTTATTAAAACGGATGTTAAAACGATATGACAATAGTTAAAGGGTTGAGAGGTAGTTTCCCTTCTTCTGTTACATTCCGAATGAGTGGAAGAGGAAGTAAAGGCTGATCTTAATAGGCAAAAATGGAACAACCAACCAATACAGAGTGCTAGTTAGGAAGGTCAAAATGTATGAATCACAGGAATAGTAAATATTCAGGATCATACTCCTTCTTAATGTTAATCTAAAATACTGAGACGAAAAAGATATCATTAGAAGAAATAATAATGTTTAAAATAAATGAGTTTGAAGAGAAGGAGAGAAGGTAGAATAGATCCGGGAAAGGTAGAATAAATCCAGTATCTATTATATACAAAATAATATACAAAATAATTAGATCTAATGGTTTGAGAGTAGCATTTCTACAATTTGATGTCGATATATATATATATATATATATATATATATATATATATATATATATATATATATATATATATATATATATATATATATATATATATATATATATATATATATATATATATATATATATATATATATATATATATATATATATATATATATATATATATATATATATATATATTATATATATATATATATATATATATATATATATATATATATATATATATATATATATATATATATATATATATATATATATATATATATATATATATATATATATATATATATATATATATATATATATATATATATATATATATATATATATATATATATATATATCCCCAAAATATTAATAATTTTTTTACCTTTTATTATTTTTCTTTTTACTTATAATCCCCAATATTTAACCACCAAATTGACCTATTAGCTTTTAATCAAATAAGAAAAATAAAAGGTCAAGATCACAAACCATTAAAAGAATACATCAATCTCCCCATAATATAAACAGGTAAGGTTTCTTTCTGGTTGTTGTGGTATATATATATATATATATATATATATATATATATATATATATATATATATATATATATATATATATATATATATATATATATATATATATATATATATATATATATATATATATATATATATATATATATATATATATATATATATATATATATATATATATATATATATATATATATATATATATATATATATATATATATATATATATATATATATATATATATATATATATATATATATATATATATATATATATATATATATATATATATATATATATATATATATATATATATATATATATATATATATATATATATATATATATATATATATATATATATATATATATATATCTCCGTTCTTTCTAAAGTATTCGGATCTATTCTTCACAGGAAGATTTGGAAACATCTCAATTCTTCCAGTCTTATCTCTGATCGTCAGTATGGCTTTTGTAAAAACCGCTTTTCTGGTCATCTTTTTCCCTTCTTTCTGACTCTTGATCCTTCGCTCTTCGGCATTTCGGCGAATCTTTTGCTGTGGCGTTGGACATATCGAAAGCCTTCGATAGAGTCTGGCACAAAACTTTGATTTCCAAACATCCTTCTTTCGGAATTTATCCTTCTCTCTGTGACCTTCTCTCTAATTTCCTTTCTGGTCGTTTTATAGCAGCTGTTGTAGACGGACATCGTTCATCCTTTAAATCTATTAATTGTGGTATTCCTCAAGGATCTGTCCTATCCTCAACACTTTTCCTGTTTTTCATTAATGCCCTTCTCTCTATTACCTCATCTCCTATCCACTCCCATGCTGATGAGTCCGTACTTCATTATCCCCTCCCAAAAGCAGTTAATAGAAGCAAAGAAGGTAACTTTGGGGCAACTGACCTCTGAACTATCTTGCATTTCAAATTGGGGCAGAGAAAACATGGTCTTTTTCAATGCCCAAAACTCAGTTTCTCCGTTTCTTTACTCGACACAACCTTCCACACAACTATGATATCTTCTTCCAAAACATACAACTCAGACCTTCATTCTTCATAACATTTTTGGTGCTTCTTTTTCTCGTGATCTTTCTTGGAAAGATCACATTACTTCTCTCTCTAAACAAGCTTCTAAGAGATTAGGTGTTTTGAGGCGCTTTCAGAATTTTCCTTCCCCATGGCAGTTGCTTGCTCTTTATAGGGGCGTTGTTCACACCTGTATGGAGTACGCCTTACACATCTGGGGTGGTTCCACTCATATAGTTCTCCTTGAAAAAGTGAAGTCTAGGGATTTTCACTTTATCAACTCTCCTGCTCTCACTAATTCTCTCCAGTCTCTTTCTGCCCGTCGAATTGCGTCACTATCTCTATATATATTATCGCTATGACCATGGACATTCCTCTTCTAAACACTCTCGTCGCATACCTCCTCCATTGATAATGACTCGTGCGACACGTCTTTATACACAGTCTCATCTTTTCTCTGTCCAATTCTCAGACCTCAGAATTAACCTCTATGCTCAATCTCACATGTACTCTACTAGTACTTCCAATGATTTACACACCTTCAAACGCCTTGTATCAGGACATATCAGCCTTTAGTTTGACCAGGTTTCAAGTTTTCTCCCTAACTCTATTGGAAATAAAAACATTATGTAATATAATATATATATATATATATATATATATATATATATATATATATATATATATATATATATATATATATATATATATATATATATATATATATATATATATATATATATATATATATATATATATATATATATATATATATATATATATATATATATATATATATATATATATATATATATATATATATATATATATATATATATATATATATATATATATATATATATATATATATATATATATATATATATATATATATATATATATATATATATATATATATATATATATATATATATATTATATATATATATATATATATATATATATATATATATATATATAATATATATAATATAAATATATAAAAAAAAAAATAAAAATAATATATATATATATATATATATATATATATATATATATATATATATATATATATATATATATATATATATATATATATATATATATATATATATATATATATATATATATATATATATATATATATATATATATATATATATATATATATATATATCACAAAACATGAAAGAAGCTGTACCTTTAATATGGGACAATTTTTTGCCTTTTTTTTTTTTTTTTATTATATGGTTTATGATCCGGATGATCCGGTATGATATTTACTTAAAAGAAATTAAATTCATATTCTTCGTGTTTGATTAAAAGCTAATTTTTAAATCTCGTAAATTTTATGGATAAATTTTGTAAATATTGTGGTTTTTAAGTTAAAAAAAAAAAAAAAAAAAAAAAAAAAAAAATGAAATAAAGTAAATAAATAAATAAAAAAAGGTCAAAAAATAATTTATATTTTGGGTTTTAATATGTAATTGTATTTTTGTACGGTGTTTGTTTGTAGGGATTTAGGGTCATGGGATAGTGGCTTATTAAAAATTAGGTAGTAAATATTCAATGTTTTTCTGACCTATAATAAATGAGTTCCTATAACAAAGTAAATAAATAAATATGGGGAGTATTTTAGGATATGGATTTACTATTTTTAATTTTATACCGGCCCTCTCTCTCTCTCTCTCTCTCTCTCTCTCTCTCTCTCTCTCTCTATATATATATATATATATATATATATATATATATATATATATATATATATATATATATATATATATATATATATATATATATATATATATATATATATATATATATATATATATATATATATATATATATATATATATATATATATATATATATATATATATATATATATATATATATATATATACTATATAGTATATAGACAGATTTTGTCGGCAAGCTCTTGTGATCTATGGGAACTAAGACAGA
>SEYY01010244.1:22500-24232 GCA_009176605.1 Armadillidium nasatum
TGCTGTTATTATTATTACTACCATTAGTTTTTATTATTATAATTATTATTTTTATTTTTATAATTATTATTATTTTACATTTTCCTTCCAATCCTCTTAAAACAAATTTATAATTTAATTAAATTTAATTTTTCTAAATATAATTCTTAAGAAGGATAATTATATAATTATTTTCTAACCGGTTTCATCCGTAAGCCTCAGACATCATCAGGCTTTGTATTCTTACAAATGAATGAATTTTTTAAGTAAAAATTAACATAATAGATTATAAAATTAATAATATTTCATATTATGTTTAGTTTGAGTGACAGGACATTAAACTTGATGTTAAGTCTATTTAATAATTTTATACTTCAACATGTGAAGCTTTAAAACTCAAAAAAGCGGAAGTTTTCTCCATATTAAGAACTACAAATTCAAAGTATAAATAATTTTTTTTAGAGAATTAGATTGGAAATGTAAAATTTTTAACAAAAGGCAAAAAAACAATAGAGGAAGTTTTCTCTATATTAAGAATTACAAATTCAAACTATTAATATTTTTGTTTAGAGAATTGGATTGGAAATGTAAAATTTTTAACTAAAGCCAAAACTTACCTTAATATAAAGTTACCGCAATTAAGCCTTTTTTATTGAAAAAAAAAAAAAAAACTTTCCGAAATTCAATGCATGCTCATGACGTCACATTTCAAAACTGTGGTTCTAGTTATAACCACAAGATGTCACCTCTCAAAATTTCTGTAGAAATCTGTATATTTATTGGAGGTTTCTTTCATTTTATGTCGTTTAAATAAATATATATTTTTAAGTGTCTAGCAGTGTAATTTTGAACAAATCATATTTTAAATAATATTTTGGTTATTTGACAATTAAACATGTTACAGACTAAAAAAAAAAATGCTAAATAAAAGTGGCAAATCACTTCGTACGTAAAGACCTCGAGCCAAAATTCATCTTGGGGGGAGGGGGGGCACCTTATTGTTTTGCACTAAAAACGAAACTCTTCTAATTAAAAATTAAATTTTTTGTTTGTTTGAAGTAGTATTCAGATATTTTAAACAAGAGTGCTTGCCTTTTTTTGTTGTTGTTGTTGTTGCTGTTGTTGTTGTCTAGTTCTACCTTAAATTATTCAATATTAAAATAAGCTCCTTTTCATGAAACCTAAAGCCATGTTATTTATAAAAAATTTCCTCTAAAGTGCATTTGATATATATATATATATATATATATATATAATATATATATATATATATATAATATATATATATATATATATATATATTATATATATATATAAATATAATATATATATATATATATATATATATATTGTTTAATAAATCAATTTAATTTATAATATTTAAATTTATTTGTATCAGAAATTTAAAACAAAAAATTTTGTATACATAAAAAAAAAATTTATAAATATTTGAAACATCTTTCTAACAAACTACGATCGCCTCGACACACCAAAATATTCTGTTTTTAATATACAAACTTAATGTGATTCAATAGAGTTATCTGAAGATTTTGACCTCATATATGGCAATAATACTAATTTTACCTGATTAAGAACGAAATTATAAAAAGTTCACAAACTTCTCGAAATTGAGTTCCATACTAATAGGAAGGGAATTTTATAAGTTAGCTGTAACTTTATATTAAGGTAACCTTTGCTAAAGGTGATGCTGAAAATCTATTATTGTTATATTATTATTATTATTATTATTATT
>SEYY01010245.1:0-2500 GCA_009176605.1 Armadillidium nasatum
AAGAAAGGTGGCCTTGGAACAGTTTCAAAGAGGCAGAGAAAACATGACCTTCAATGTTTCAGAAACTCAGTTTCTCCATCTCTCTACTTGACACAACCTTTCCTCACAACTCAAACCTCGTCCTGTCCTTAATATTCATTTTTTTTTTCTTGTGATCTATTTTGGAAAGAGCACATTACTTCTTTTTCTAAGCAAGCTTCTAAGAGTTTGGTATTCTGAGGTGCCTCTGTAATTTCTTCTCGCCACCCCAGTGTTTGCTCTTTATAGGGGTGTTCGCCCCTGTATGGAGTACGCCTCACATCTGGGGTGGCTTCACTCATACAGCTCTCCTTGAAAAGGTTGGTCTAGGCTTTTCGTCTTATCAACTCTCTTGCTCTCATTAATTCTCTCCAGTTTCTTTCTGCCCGTTGAATTGTTGCGTCACTCTCTCTATACTATCTATATTACAATGTACACTTCTTTCTAAACTCTCTCATCACATACCTCCTCCATTTAAAACGGTCTCTCTATATAGTCTCATCCTTTCTCTATCCAACTCTCTTTAACTACTATGCTCAATCTTACATGTACTCTACTGGCATAAATCTGGAACACACTCCCTTTATCTGTTTTCCTAACTTCCTTTGACTTACATATCTTCAAACGCCGTGTATCAAGACACGTCAGCCATTAACCGGCTATGATTCTGACATCCCTCCAATACTTGTAGAATTTGGTAGAATTTGCCCACCAGAGGAGTTAATAAAAAAATAAGGATTCAATCTGGATTGTTAGGTAGGTTAAGTGTAAAGGGTGGAAACATTGCTCCACCCTGAGTAAGTACATGGTTAAGTGTGCTTGACTGTGTATTTATCAATTTTTTTCCTGAAAATCTTTTTCTTTCCACAGGTTGCATTGTAGCGCCTATATTGATCATTTTTTTTTAAAAATATTTTGAATTAAAACTTAAAACTATATATATTTTGTTGAATTTTATTTAAATTAGAAAGGTATTCTAACCTGAAGAAGATATATTGAAGTATTCATACCAAAGGAAATTGTATTAGGCCATTGGAAGTTGTATTTTTTAAGGTAAGTATAGAAACAGAAGAAAGAGTTGGAATCTTGAAAACTGTTATTGATTAATCATGTGTTTCGATCATTAATTAATCCAACCATTTTGTAATGGATTCTGATTTTTCTTTAAGGGCACACTTGAAATTTCTCCAGCTTCTGGAATCAGCTAAGATATTACTGTGTCCATTTCTAATTTTGCCCTCTTGGAATACTGTCTTTGGAGCAACGTCAGTTGTCAATATCAATACAACTTATTTAAATTTAAATGCCTGTATAGTGGCTATCAGTATATTCACATGTGTTGGTAATCTCTTTTCCAACCATTTTGTATAATCTTTGACTTTGTATTGGAGCTTTCAGTATATTTATATGTATTGATAATCCATTCTCATTAATTTATTATTCACTGACTGTGATATTCTTCAAACCTTATTGTAAATAAGGTATAACTAAATAATTACATACATAATTATTCATTTTAGGTAATCAATTATTGCTATATTTTTTTACGATCATTAAATTTTTTCTAGTAATAAACAATTAAGGTATGTGTGGGTTTGTTTGATTGTAGCTAGTTTCCTGGTCACAGATATCCAGTGGTAAGTAAGAATCATATTAATTCATAAAAAAAATGTTACTATCCTGAAATACTACAGTTGCTAAAGTGAGATGTTCTATTAGTCATCATCTCTAATCTTTGGAGTTCATAAAATATCTATTTTTGTTAGTTTAAGTAAAAATAGGGACTCGCACTGTAAAACTACCAATTATTTGATAATACATGCAAGAGACTATAATTTATTAATGCATTTCACAATTTCAATGCTTTTTAATATTACAAATAGAGATAGGGTAATTTTATTTTCAATCATAAAATTATAAATCATTTTTACCACATTAATATTTTCGATTTATCCAACCTTAAACTAATTTGGATTTATATAGTATGGCTAAATAATTTGCTGTAACGGGAATCCTACTCTGATTTTCTTTGCTTGAAATTCTTAGATCATTACTTCAACTCTGTATGTTGTAATTTTCTCTGTATATTTTGTTTGATGCTCTAAAATTTGAATATATTATATTTAAAAGATAATTGTAATTCATTGATAAATAAGCAAATTATTTGAAATTCTAATGGAAGCCTGTATACCATTGCAAAATTTTTGTAAATTGTGTAAAAGTTCAAAATGTTTTTTCTTTCCCATGTTTTGTTTTACCCTTTCAGACAAATTTCTGTGCCATAAGATTGTAAAGATTATGTATTTTAAGGTAATACTTGATTAAAGTATTACGTTAATGGTATGAATCAAATTCAGTCTACGGTATGAATCTTTTATTGCCGATATCTGCGATACCACATTATTTAAAATTGGACCACTTAATAACAAGATAGGAAGCATTGTGTAGGGTCGGATCGCGTTCAAAGTCAACTTCGACCCTT
>SEYY01010245.1:7500-25000 GCA_009176605.1 Armadillidium nasatum
CACAAAAGTATAATAAATCGTAAACTTACATCAGAGTAGAATGTCTGTGTGCACGGATGATAACGTATTGCAACAATTAAGATAACTAAGTATGAAATATACCATTTAATAATTTTAGGTCGTTCTCTGACTGGTTTGTGCACCATCAGTACAATATTGATTCCATAAACTCATCATGCCGAACATTAATGTAGCTGTCATTCATTTGAATAGCCAATACTTGACAAGTTTTGGTGTGGTGCTGCTTGTATCATAATTCATTAACTGAATGTATCCATGAACTTTCGACATTATTTTATTTGTAGGCTTAAGTATTTTTGTTGGTATACTGTGTATATTTACACTTTGCTCAGAACTAATAAACATTAGGTTTTTCTTTCGTTTTTAATTTTTTTTTTTTTCAGAGTACAATTTCTGGAATGAATCTTATTAACTGTTTTTAAACAGTCCCAAATTAAACTGATTTTTCCCAAAACTATCAACTTTAATTAAAAGTTTGCTTATGCCACACTATAAGTCCACACTAAACTTACTACAAAAAACTTTTTGTTTCTGCTATTGATAATTCTTTAAACATTCTTGCCATGACATAGAACGACCATTTATCATGAAAACTCCATTCCATAAAAGTTGCCTTCTAAAAAGTTGAGGTTCTACTGAGGTTGTAAAAAATCTACGTTTTAAATAAAATGGATCTATTCGCCTCGATATGGCGCTTTGATTCCCTCACTTAACGGTAGTAATTAATTAACCTGTCTTCTCCAATCACTCACACCGTACATTAATACTTAAAACAATGTTTGCTGTTTCTCTCATTACGGTGATCACTGTCTAGGAAAGGGACCATTTGAATTTTAGAGCCTTTGCATCATCCTTGAAGGAAATTATTGTATTACATCTCCCTTGTCAGCCGCATCTACATTGCGAATCTTTCATTTTTATATTTAATTCCTTTCACTTTAAAATGTTTCAAGTCACCTAAGGTTATTTATTTTAGGATTACACCTGGATCGGTCATTTTTACTTTGTGCCTTTTAATTCCTTGGTTCAGGTCTGCCAGTGAGAAATGATGGCAGTCGTGGAAACTTTGAAAATCATTGAAATAATATAGCTTTATGATGCAGGTTTCTTAAAACAAGTGTTTAAAAAAAAGTTCTCGAAGTCTCTGTTCGTTTTAGAAAATAGTTCATCAGATGTGAAATAATTTTGAAGTAAAACGTTTTGTGTTTTTAAGCTAGTTTTTTTTTTCTTTGAAAATGTTTTGGTAGGTTAATCAGTATAATCATTACAAGTTTTATGCTCTGTTAATAATAATATATTTGACTAAATTTGATTGGTTACATATATATATATATATATATATATATATATATATATATATATATATATATATATATATATATATTATATATATATATATATATATATATATATATATATATATATATATATATATATATATATATATATATATATATATATATATATATATATATATATATATATATATATATATATATATATATATATATATATATATATATATATATATATATATATATATATATATATATATATATATATATATATATCTTATTAATAATAACAAATAAAACAGTTCTTCTTTCTTTTTAGTTAAAAGATTAAAAATCCTTCTCTCCTTAAAAAAAAAATGTTTCATGGTTGTCAAGTTGGTCTTCATCAAAGGCGTCATCTGACTAACTGAAAGAAGCTTCCATAGTTTCTGCATCTTGATTTGAAGACGAGCCACTCGTTTCACCTGTAAAATAATTTAAAAAATATATATTTCATAAATATGTGTGAATGATAACTTTTTTATTTTCTAATGAGAAAATGCATATAATATATATATATATATATATATATATATATATATATATATATATATATATATATATATATATATATATATATATATATATATATATATATATATATATATATATATATATATATATATATATATATATATATATATATATATATATATATCTATATATATATATATATATATATATATATATATATATATATATATATATATATATATATATATATATATATATATATATATATATATAATATATATATATATATATATATATATATATATATATATATAGAGAGAGAGAGAGAGAGAGAGAGTCTTACCCTTTAATTTAAATACAAATCCCTTGGTTGCTTCTACACCACCTGTTGGAACAAATCCATCTTTGGTGCTAATCCACCAGAGTGGTCCTTTATTTCTGTATATTTCACTATCTCTTGTGTGTAAGTGGGGGATATTTGTATCATGGACATGTAAGTGGGCGTTTTCTTCATTAACAAAATGACCAGCTTCATCATAGTAACTTTCAATGGGACTTCCTTTTTCAGATGTTTCCAAATTGATCATTTCTTGATCCATTTCTGTGTTCGTTGTTTGACTTTCCTCTTTGGTTACTTCATCATTTTCTGCTCGAATAATGATTTTGTGTCCTTTTGACGTTGTAATTTGGATTTTATCTTTTGAAGTTAAAAAGTTGTTAGATAAAATTATTTCAGGAATATCTTTTTCTTCATTGAATACAAAATTCATACCAGGTGGAAGTCCTTGTTGAAGGTATTCTTTTATAATCTCAGCTTCGAGATCAGAGTTTTCCTCTGTCGTTTTCGTAATCCCTTCACCGTATTCAGTTTCGAAAATGGGAAGGATGGACGATTCTACAGGATTTGTAATTTCTGTCATTCCGTCTACTACATTCGAACCATCTTTGGACATAAAAAGGTCAATGTTAACATCACCACTCTGATCGTGAATATTAATCGTCTCCAAATTCATTTGTGGATTGTTAATATTGGAAGATAAACTTTCGTCCAGAAATGTGTATTTCTCAGGTTCATTTAAAGTATCGTCAACGTTTTCAGATTGGATCTGATCTGTTAAAAGAAGAACACCTTCAGCAATGTTTTCTCCCTGTAAGACAGAAACATCTTTTTGAGCAGTATCTTTGGAGTTTCCATTCTTATCATCATTTTCCTTTATTATATCTATTTTCGGATTAGTGACTTCAATAATTGTCTCTTGTGGTAATAGAATATTTGAGCCCTCATTTCCATTTTCCGAACTTACGACATCAGATGAAGTTTTAACTAATATTCCTTTGACTACTGAAGAAGAATCTTCCTTTTCTATTTGAAGATTTGGTTCAGTGTTTAAATATGACAAGCTGGAACTATCTTCGTTTAAGACTAACATATTTGGAGAGTTTCCTACTAAGGTTGGTTCCTCCTTTTCTCCATTTATTATTATATCTCCGTCTGTCAACGAAGAATTTAACAATGGATTAATTAAAATTTCAGAATTACCTTTGTCATTCTCAAAGTTTTGATCATTCAGATTTCTAGAGGAAGTTAATCCTCTGTCTACATTTTCTGAATTTTGTAAATTAGATGAAGTTGCTACTAAAACTCCTTTAACAATTGTTGGAGATACATCAATGTTTTCCATAGGTTTCTGTTCAACCTCTTTATGTGAATCGATATTGGAAGAACTTGCTGACGAGATTTCCCCATTGTTTATCACTCCACTGAGATTATTTACTATTGGTTCTGCTCCAAATTTCTGAATCTGATCATGAAGCGCACTCTCTATTTCTGTAATTGTAATACTCTCTCCAGAGCCTGTCTGACTTTCACCATTATTTAAATGGACAACAGTACTGGATATTTCATTTTCAGGAATATTTCTCAAATCAGAATTTGAAAAATTTTCATTAAGCTGTCTTCCAAACTCTTTAGATCTTCTAATGCTGATATTATCATCCTTTCTAACAGGGTAAAATGATATGGTTGAATTATTCTTAAATATTAGATATGAAGGTATTAGAGTTTGATTAATTATGAAGTTCCCTGCATTATCAACAAATGTTTGCGAATCATGGTTTGGGGAATTCGTACTTTTTTCTGTAGTACCTGACTCTCGAAATATGGTTATAGGGGTCAGCGTTTTAGTCGGAGTCGTACGTAATATATTAAGTAATTTGGTTAATAAAGTAGGTGTGTTTCTATTGTATTTTGTTCGAATAGGAATCAAATTGTGAGTGACCTTATTTGTTTCCGATTGAGATAGTTTTACAATTTCAGAAGGTTGATTCGACTTATTATTTGCTTCATCATTATGAGTTGAGTTTATCGAAATTGGTGTGAGTAGATAACGAAGATTTCCAAAGGTAAAAAGCTTTTCTTTATTATCTTTATTCCTAAGTACTTGATTTTCAGGGACAAAATTATGGGAGTTCAGTTCTGCCGTCTTAACCAAATTCGAAATTGTAAATTTTTTTTGAGAAATATTTTTGAAATTTGGTGGGTTTGTATTATTATTAAAATTTTTTTGATTTTGAAAGGTGATCTCATAAGATTTGGAGGGAATGTTGATCTTCAGGCTTTGGGTAACAGGAGAATGAAGTGACAATTTCTCGTTCTTATTTTCCTCCTTTTGAACGCTTAGGTCCAAAGAACTGATATTAAAATTTTGGTCTTCAAGTTTTCTCAAAGAAGAATAATTTTCTCTGATACGCTTTTCTAACTCATTATCAATATTTACCTTTGAACTATTATAATGTGGCTTAAGGATGTAAAAATCTTGCTTACTAGCTTGGAGTGGCTGATTTTTATTAAGACTATCTTCTCGCACTTCTAGCAAAGTTCCAATTTTAACAAGATCAGTTAAATTAGCAACATTTGTTTCATTTTTATCTTGTTTTGGAAATGCATTTTGCAGAAATATTTTCGATGCACTTCGGCTTCCGTTTCGAGGCAGATTTTCTGTTTCTGACTCATCTGTTTTAATCAAAAGAAAACATCTACCATTGAAAATGGTTAAATAAATCAAAATGGCAGTTACTTGTCCCCTAAAAAACATCATGACTCTGAAATATATATATATATATATATATATATATATATATATATATATATATATTATATATATATATATATATAATATATATATATATATATATATATATATATATATATATATATATATATATATATATATATGATCTGACTGTCATCGAGAGTGGATGTGCTTGGAAGCAGATGTGAGGAAAATAAGTTAAGAATATCATAAGGAAGACAGAAGAGAGAAGAAGAGATGGGAAGAGCGGAGGAGAGAAGAGAAGAGTGAAGAAAAGGTAGCACTACTGGATCTAAAGATTCGAGATCATCTTCCTAAGATTGCATAGTTTTGGTATTGAACAAAGTTAATTAAAGAAAAAATTTGATTTTTCGTTATAATATTTCAGTATATTTTGAAAGTGAATTTAAAGAAATTTAATAATAAAATTATTTTTTTTTTTTTATAGGTGGTGAAGCAACACATCTTTCGATACAACGTACTTTCGGCAGTTAAATGGAAAATTAAGTATTAAAAGGAAAAAAATATGTTTGGATATAAGTAGCTTTTGGCCGATAAGGGATTGTGGCTATTTCGACGCAGTCAGGACAAATGAAGAATAGTTCTTCGCATGGTTATAGAGGTTGGGAATCCTTTATAACCAGTTTTTCTCTTTTCCTACGGTTCGGATGAATAATTCTGGCGACACTACCCTGCACCATTGGGAT
Source organism: Armadillidium nasatum (assembly GCA_009176605.1). Lineage (NCBI taxonomy): Eukaryota > Metazoa > Arthropoda > Malacostraca > Isopoda > Armadillidiidae > Armadillidium > Armadillidium nasatum. Next base: position 13,129 of record SEYY01010245.1, read on the forward strand.
ATGGTGTAGAACATTATATATTATATATATATATATATATATATATATATATATATATATATATATATATATATAATATATATATATTATATATATATTATATATATATATATATATAATATATATATATATATATATATATATATATATATATATATATATAATAATAATATATATATATATATAATATATATTATATATATATATATTTTCTAAGTTTTTTTAAAAAAAAAAAAAAAAAAAAAAAAAAAAAAAAAAAAAAAAAAAAAAAATTTAAATATTTAAAAAATAAAAAAAAATATTTCAAAGAGCTGAGCTTTGATAACAAGATTTAAAAAAATATTTTACAGGTTTGTTGTGCAAAGTGAAAATTGTGTGTTTTATTTAAATGAACTGTTTTTTCTGCTTGTATGTCTTAACTGGCTAAATTCTAAGGAAAATAAATTAATGTGATTAATATTATAGTGTTTGATGCTACATTGAAGGTTTATTTTATTTTTACTATGAAGACGAACGGCGTTTTAAAGATAAGTAAGGTATTAGCTTATTTTATAACTTTAATAAAAATTTATAATCATGGTAAATTTTTTGAAGAGGCAAGACTTTTTAGCATTTGGATACGATGGAATTTGCTATTTAAAATTTTAAGTAACTTTATTTACATATTTCATTTCAGGATTTTAGTATTACGACTACTATATGTAGATTTGGTTGTTTGTTTGTGTTTGTTTATATTTACGTTCATTTATGATTTGGTCAGTTTAACTTTTTAAATTTATTTAGTTTACTAGTGTGGTTAATTGACTGAATTGTTAATTTTTCATTTACCTTTGTTTGCTTTTTTCTATCGTGATTGTGTGTGTGCATAAAAGGCGGATTTGTGCAAATTTGAGCTTTCTATAGGCTTTTCCAATGTCCCTGGCTAGCGTTCTAAATTCGAATCCATGAAATACCACCTCTCAAGTCTCGCACTAATCTTTTACTCTTGTCTGAGATCAAGGTATCAAAGGATTCTTTCTCTAACTCTGAAACTTATTTTATAATTTCTGTTATAAGGTGGAGTATGTGCCACATAACTTAACAGAATTTGCTTTAAATCTCCTTCCTACTATTATATCTTGTGCTTATACTTCTCTTCTCCCAGTGGAATAATTTTCCTCCTTTTTTAGGTCTTTGTCATGAATATCTCTAACACTTTGTAAATCGCATTTCCCCTCTATTCACTCAGATGTTCTGTTGCTAATACTGCAATGAAGGCTAATAATTATTGGCCCGGTTCTCCTCTAATTCAACCGCTGGGCTATTCCGGCAATCTCCCTCCCTCCACCGTGTCTTCTCAATTTCATGCCTTTAACTGTGATTACATTTGATCAGGTTGCATGAAATTCCTGAAATCTTAAAAGTGTGAAGCATAGAAGGCAAGCAACCAGGATGGCATTCCTTCTTGTGTTTTGATGGAGTGTGCTTCTGAGTTGGCTGTGTCCCTCGTTCAACTATTCTCCCTATGCTTCATATCTGCTATTTTTCCTCAGTATCGGAAGCACACTTTTGTCTAGCCTATTCCCAAGAACGGTAGTTTGTTCCTTCTAACTATCGTTCTATAGCTAACACTTGTTTCCTGTCTAAGATCTGTGAAACCCTCCCAACTCTTATTTCTGGAATCATCTGGAATCCCATTCCCGCTCTTCTGCGATCAATTAGTATGGCTGTCGCGTTCGATGTCGATGATGATGACTTTCCTACCTCACAGATTTTATGATTTTCTGCCTTAAGGACTATGAAGGGAATCTTTTGTTGTTGCTATTGACATATCTATAATAACATTTGAAAAGGGTAAGGCATGCATCGCTCCTTTCAAGCTCCCATCCTTTGGATTTCCTCCTCTTTACTTACTTATGTATAACTTCTAATTTTTTCTATAATCGGCTGTTATTTGATTCGAGGGTTACCTTTTCCTTTCCTGTTCATTAGTGTTTCTAAGGGTTCTGTCTTATCTCCTAATCTTTCCCTACTTTTCATTAATGGTCTCTCTATTAGTCATCTAACTCTATTCATTCAATACTCGATTACTGACCCTCCAGTCCTTTATTCATTTGAAATTTGTATCTTCTTTATTCTCTAATCTTTCCGAAACTATTCTTGCGAGTCGAATTCAGTAATTTCCCTTTCAAAGACACCTTCTAATTTTTCTATTCCTTTCGATGGTTATCTCGTTTCTCCTGTTGATAATATAAACATACTTGGCCCTAACATTACAATGTCTCGGAAATCTTATATCACAACTGTTGCTAGGGCGGCTTCAAATAAGGCTAGAGTTTTGTTTAGACTGCGTGATTTTTCCTAAGCAGTTACTCCTACTAAACAAGGATCTTATTCGCCCTTGTAATGAAGTACTGTTCTCACACTGGAAGAGTCTCAGTTTATCATCTTAGATAGGGTCGAGTCAAAGGGCCAAAAAACTAAACTATTCCTTATTTTCCTATTCACTTGAACCTTTATTCTGCGACGTGAGGTTGGCGCACTCTCTCTTTTCAAGTCCAAGGGAACTGACACCTTTGGTGGGGCTCTCGTGCAACAGGGTCTGTTCATGAATTTTGTTTGAACATTGTCAATTCCAGGCTTGCTCATTGTAGTTCTTCCTCACTTCCAATGACCTGTTTGTTGTATCGCTCATCTAGTGCTTTCTGCAAAATTTAATCTCCCTCACTTAAAAACAAGAGTCTGTACTCACTTGAGATTTTTGCGTTAAGTAGTGATTGTGTGGGATTTAATTCTTGGCGCATTTAATATTATATTTATTATTTTAATACTTTCCCTTCAAATAAGGCTCTACCCGTGAGTGGTGAATGTAAATTTTTTTTTTTTAATGCAATTTCGAATCAACAGTATGTTATGATTTATATCACCATTTTCAACTCGGTCATGTATTTTTGCTCTCTCAATATATATATAATTATATATATATATATATATATATATATATATATATAATATATATATATATATATATTATATATATATAATAATAATATATAATATATATATATAATATATATATATATATATATATATTATATATATATATATATATATATATATATAATATATATATATAATATATATATATATTTAATAATATATGCAATCTTTATTTATTAAAATATATTTTCTCATAGTTATTATTATTACATTTACATATATATATATATATAATATATATATAATATATATATATATATATATAATATATATATATATATATATATATATATAATATAAATATATAATATATCTGTATATATATATATTATTAATATAAAATATATATTAAATAAAAAAAAAAAAAAAAAAAAAAAAGATGTTTGAAGAAAGGTAAGAAAATATTGATGTCGAGTAACTTTATAAGTTTGGAAGCCAAAATCATTTTCCTAACATTAATTAATTGTCACATGAATTTTTGGGTATTTCTTTTGAACGACTCGTTTACTAAGGCTCAATCACTGAACATGTTAGAATGGATAAATCATAGATATTGGAAGCCATTATTAAAATATATACTAATTTAATAAAATTCTGTTATTGATTTTCTTACAGTTAGAATTTTATAAACAATGTGCAACCATTGAAATTTATTATTAACGTCATTTCCAAAAACTGAAATAAAAAAAATTAATATTCACCCGTTCCATGAAATTATGATTATATAATATATATATATATATAATATATATTATACTATATATATTTATATAATATATATATATATTATAATATACCATATAGTATATATATATTAAATATAATATATATATATATATATTATTATATATATATATATAGTTAACTTCTAATTAATACACTTTAAAAATAATTTAAACAATATGTAAATAAAAGCAAAAGGAAAAGCTTTTTTTTCAATAAGTATCTTCACATTGTTTGAAAAACAACTGAGTGCTTCACACCAAGTTCTTGCAAATAAATTATTGCAATATACGCAATTATTCTATTAAAAAGGAAAAAGGAATTGTCACAATTCTCATTAACATAAATTATTTAAACAATTTGCAGTTGTTTTGAACATAGAATTAACAATTATCATAAAAATTATCACATTTCATATTAAAAGAATAATAATTAATGTTTAATTTTTTTTTTTTTTTTTTTTTTTTTTTTTTTTTTTTTTTTTTTTTTTTTTTTATTTTTTTTAATATATATTATATATATATATATAATATTATATATATATTATATATATATATAATTATATATATATATATATATATAATTATATATATATATATATATGATAATGGATAATGATTGATGATAATATTTATTGCCAGAAAAACATATACAATAAATGAATAAAAATCAAATAAATTAAATCCATTTTTTACATTAAAGGCAAGCCTATAGGGAAAAAATTCTTAAGGCAACAAAAATATAGCAGAGCAACAAGTAACATCATAGTTAATATACTTTGCTAATAGATAATTCTTTAGATTAAGTTTAAATACGTTCAACTGAGAGCTTTTTCTATGCCGATGACTACACCCTTCATTACTCCTTTCAATTTGAAAGACGTCCCTCCCAACAGCTGTTGATAGATTCAGAAGAATGGCCTTGAGTAACTGACCTCTGATCTTTCTCGTATTTCAATTTTTGGCAGAGAAAACATGGTCGTTTTCAATGCCTCAAAAACTCAATTCCTCCATCTTTCTACTCGACACAATCTTCCATACAACTATGATATCTTCTTCGAAAACACTCAACTCAAACCTTCATCTGTCCACAATATTCTCGGAGTTTCTTTTTCTCGTGATCTTTCTTGGAAAGATCACATTATTTCTCTTTCTAAAGAAGCTTCTAAGAGGTTGGGTGTTCTGAGGCGACTTCGTGGTTTTTTTACGCCACCCCAGTTGCTTGCTCTGTACAGGGATGTTGTTCGCCCCTGCATGGAGTACGCCTTTCACATCTGGGGTGGTTCCACACATTCAGCTATTCTCGAATAGGTGGAGCCTAGGGCTTTTCGGCACATCAATTCTCCTGCTCGTACTAACTCACTCCAGTCTCTTTCTTCCCGTCGAATTGTTGCATCATTTCTCTATACGATCGCTATTAAACGGACATTGCTCTTCTGACTCTCACGTCGCATAACGTCCTCCATTAAGAAGGCCTCGTGCGACACGACTTTCCACACAGTCTCATCCTTTCTCTGTCAACTCTCCGACCCCAGAACTTACGCTCTATGCCACTCCTTTATGTCTCTACTTTTAAAGTCTGGAACATTCTCCCTTCATCTGTTTTCCCAGGTTCCTTTGACTTGCACACTTTTAAACGGGGTGTATTCGGGTCAATAAAATAGCACATATAATAATAATAATAATAATAAAAATAATATAATAATAATAATAAATAATAATAATAATATTTGATAATAATATAAAAATATATTGATAAATAATAATAATAAATAATAAAAAAAAAAAAAAAATAATATAATAATAATACAACAACAACAACAACAATTAATAATAATAATAATTCTTAAATTCATAAATTCTGTATTCGGAGAGTGTCCAGTCGTCAACAGAAGTTCGTTCCTATTAGGCTGGAAATACATATTTATATAAAATGGAAATCATGTCATACAGCTCTATTTTGAATAAAAAGAAATAAAAACATTCAGCTGGGCTTAATTGAACTGTGATTGGCTGAACCTAAAATGATCCCCATTTTATATAAAATATTTTATTTCCAGCTTAATAGGAAGACTTCGTGACGACTGGTACAAAGAAGATTTACATAAAAATTATTGTACTTTTAATGTTTTGTTGTTGTTGTTGTTATTATTTATATTATTTTTTTTAATTTTTTTTATTATTATTATTATTACTATTAATTAATATTATTTTATATATTATCTTATTATTATTATTATTATTTATATTTTATTATTTTAATTATTATTATAATTATTGCTATTATTAATTAATTATTATTATTATTATTATTTTATTATTATTAATATTATTTTTTATTATTATCTTATATTATTATATTTTTATAATTATATTTATTTTATTATTTTATTATTATTATTAGTATTATTATTATTATATTATTAAATTTTTTTTATTATTATCCTTATTATTATTATTATTATTTTTTTATATTATATTATTATTATTATTATTTTTATTATTATTATTATATTATATTATTATTATTATTAATTATATAATTATTCTATTTATTATTTAATTGATATTATTATTATAAATTATATTATATTAAATTATTTTATTATTATTTAACTATTAATTGTTATTATGATTATTATTAATTATTTATTATTATTATTATTAACTTTTTTTTTTTTTTTTTTTTTTTATTATTATATTATTTTTAACGCCTCTATTCACACGGGAGTTTTCCAATATGTGTTCAAGACCACAAGAATTACACCAATTCACAAAAAAGGTGATAAATCCAATCCTCTTAATTATAGGCCGATTTCAATTACGCATAATATTAGCAAAATATTTGAGAAATTAATATTAATGCAACTAACAGAATATTTCAGCTCAAATAATCTCCATAATGACTATCAATTTTGTTTCCGTAAAGGGAGATCGACGTCAGATGCCCTCTTGTGCCTGACAGAGAAATTATACGAAAACATCGAACGGAAGATTCATCTTTACTTTTATTACTAGATCTATCAAGAGCCTTTGACTCTGTTGATCATGATATTCTTTTAAAGAAATGAATATATTGGACATTGATGGATACCCATTGTTATGGTTTAGATCTTATCTAACTAAAAGACCTCAGTATGTAAAATTAGGGGACATTCACTCTAATACATCACTATTAACCACTGGCGTCCCCCAAGGATCCATCTTGGGGCCATTGCTTTTTACCTTGTATACGAACGATCTATTCAACTCGCACGACTCCTACTCCAATCTCTTTTGCTGACGAATTTCGATAATTAATAACCGATAACAATCATGACACTCTCTCACAAAAAGCTGAGTTTGCTTTAAAAAAAATAATGACTTTGGAATAAATCATAAACTTTCTTTAAATGTGCAAAAAACATATCTTTTTATTAGTAATAAAATTATAAATGAAGATTTTAAAATTAACTTAAATCAAACCGAGTTGCAACGAGTTTCAATTGCAAAAATACTGGGTGTGATATTCGATGATAAATTAACATTTAAAGAACATATTAGTCAATTAGTAAATAAATTAGCGATATATATGTATATTTTAGTCAAATTAGCAAAGTCCATCCCCTTATATATTTTAAAAAAAAAAATATCTACAAACACGTACACTCACATTTGTTGTATTGCCTGCCAATCTACGGTATTGCTAGGAACTATGTTATCAACCCTGTTGTTATCATGCAAAAACGCTTTATTCGTCTCCTAAGTGCTAGCCTTCTTAATGAACATACCCAACTTTTGTTTAAGAAACTTAAAATTTTGCAGTTTCATCACCTATTAAATCTTACTCTACTAAAAGAATTACACAAAATAATGAATAATGAAACCTGCAATTTTTTAATAACTAACTTCCGTAATAATCAAATTAAAAGAGATGTTAATCTGCGAAACAACCTACATATTAATCCACCGTTTTATAGGCTAGAGAAGGCCAGACTAGCTGTTACATTCAAATCAGCAAATCTATTCAATGATCTACCAACAGAAATAAAAAATAACAAATCTTTGAAAGCTTTCACATTCAATATTAAAAAGCATTATCTTAACCAGTACTAATTATTCCCTGTTCGCCTCTTATAGAAGTTAGTACTAGTCTTATCAGTGTTTTAAGGTCTATACTATTATCACATTTTTATAATTATCATTACTACTAGTAATGTTATTACTATGTTGCATCTTAGTATTATCTTTGTTTTATTATTGTTTTTATTATTGCCGTTATTATTATTAATTATTATTATCATTATTATTATTATTATTATATTTATATTATTATTACTTATTATTATTATTTACTACTATTATATTATTATATCATATTATTTTATTATTATTATTATTATTTTTATTATTATTATTATTAACTTTTTTTTTTTTTTTTTTTTTTTTTTTTTTTTTTTTTTTTTTTTTTTTTTTTTTTTTTTTTTTATCATTTTATTTTATTATATTATTATATTATTTTTATTATTCTATTATTATTATTATTATTATTTCTTTGCCTATTATTAATAATTCCTTTTTTTAATATTATTAATTAGCTAAATGTTTTTTTTTAATTATCTTTGCTTTTTATTTTTGTCATTGTTTTATTATTACTTTATTGCCCACTATTATTTATTATTATTATTATTTTATTATTATTATTAATTATTAATATTATATATTATTATTATTATTATCTATTATCATTTATTAAATTATTTTTATTTTTGTCCTATTATTAATTATATTTATTATCATCATACTATATTGTCTTAAGGTATTTATTATGGTACTATTGTTATTTAACTTCTATTATTACTACTATTATTATTGCTTTACTATATATTAATTATTGCTCATTATATTATTCACCATATTTGTATAAAAATGATATTTAATTATATTGATGTAATATTTATCAACTAAATTTTGGGGTTCAAAGGAAACCAATGTGCTTCCCCTTAGAAGCTCCTTTTCAGAGTAATGTACAGCTAATTATAAATATTGTACCTAGTAGAGTAGGAAAAACTGAAAAATGTATAACTTGTACTTATTCTTCTGAATAAAGAATTTTGAAATTTGAAATTTGAAATTATTATTTTTTTTTTTTTTTTTTTTTTTTTTTTTTTTTTTTTTTTTTTTTTTTTTTTTTTTTTTTTTTTTTTTTTTTTTTTTTTTTTTTTTTTTTTTTTTTTTATTTGTATTATTATTATATTATTATGAATTTTTTACTATTATTATTATTATATTTTTATTATCATATATTATTTTTAGTTTTTATTAATAAAAAATTAATGTTCACCTTAAATTTAATTTTCAATTTTATCAATTTTGTTTTTAATTGTTATTATTATATATTATTATTAATTATTATTATTATTATTATTATTATATTTATTATGATTTTGTTATATATTTTATTATTATTATTATTTTATATATATATTATTATTATTATTATTATTTTATATTATATTATTATTATCATTGTAACTCACGTAATATATATATACTATAATATATATATATATATACTATTATATATATATATATATTATATATAATATATTAAATATATATATATAATATATATATATATATATCAACAATGATAATAAATAATAATAATAATAATACATATAAATAATAATAATAATAATAATAATAATAATAATAATAATGATAATAACAAAAATCATAATAATATTAATAATAATAATAATAATAATAATAATAATAATAATATAATATAATATAGTACAATATAATTTAACAAAAAATTTAAAATAATATAGTGTATTATAATATAATATAATATTTAATGTAATATAATAAACTAAAAATAATTAAATGAAATAAAAATAATATAATAATAATAGTAAAATCATAATAATATTAATAATAATAATAATCATAATAAAACTTCAGAAGTAAAGAAGTTATATTAATAATAAAGAATAAAAGTTCAAATTACAATACATTAAACGATTTTATGCTTCTAATAATAATAAAATTTCAAATTAAATTTCAAAATTTTTATTTCAGAAGTCATAAGTACAAGTTATACATTTTTCAGTAGGTCCTACTCTACTAGGTACAATATTTAAATTTAGCTGTACATTTCTCTGAAAAGGGCTTCTAAGGGGAAGCACATTGGTTTCCTTTGAACCCCAAAGTTTAGTTGATAATATTACATCAATATATAAATTAAATATCATTTTTATACAAATATGGTGAATAAATATAATGAGGAATAATAAATACAATAATAGTAATTAATATAGTAGTAATAATAGAAAGTTAAATTACAATATGTACCCATAATAATAACATTAAGTGAAATATCAATAAGTAAGATAATAATATAATAAATAATAGACAAAATAAAAAATAATTATATTAATAATGATAAATGATAATAATAATATAATAAAATAAAATAATAATAATAATAATAATAAATAATATAATTATAATAATAGTGGCAATAAAGTAATAAATAAAACAATGAAAAAAATAAAAAGAGATAATTAAAAAAATAAAAATAAAATGATAAACTCGCAAAAAGGTTTTTAAAAAGTTTAAATAAATAAAAGGAAATAATTATATAAATAAGTAAATAAAAATAATATAATAATAATAATAATAATACACAAAAAAAAACAACCTAGAATTAATTAACTTTAAAGAATCAAATTCAAGTAGTAATAATAATAATAGTAGATAATAATAATAATAAAAATAATAATAATAATAATAAAAATAATAATGATAATAATAATAATAATAATAATAAATAATAATAATAATAATATATAATAATAATAATAAAATAATAATGATAAAATAATAATATAATAATAGATAAGCGCATAAGCAATAATAAAACAAAGATAATTCTAAGATGCAACATAGTAATAACATTACTAGTAATAACGATAATTATAACAATTGTAATAATAGTATAGACCTTAAAACACTGATAAGACTAGTACTAACTTTATAAGAGGCGAACAGGAATAATTAGTACTGGTTAAGATAAACTTTTAATATTAGTGCAAAAGCTTTCAAGATTTTATTTTTTAATTTCTTGGAGATCATTGATAGATTGCTGATTTGAATGTAACACTTGTCTGCCTTCTCTAGTCTATAAAACGGTGGATAATATGTAGGTTGTTTGGGCAGATAACTCTCTTTGATTTATTATTACGGAGTTAGTATTAAAATTGAGGTTTCATTTTATTTTGTGTTGTTCTTTTAGTAGAGTAAGATTTAATGGTGATGAAACTGTAAGATTTTAGTTTCTTAAATAAAGGTTGGGTATGTTATAGAGATGACTAGCAGATAGTAAAAGAATAAAGCGTTTTTGCATGATACAACAGGGTTGATAACATAGTTCTTGCAATACCGTATATTGGCAGGCAATACAACAACTGTTAGTGTACGTGTGTTAGTATATTTTTTTTAATATATAGGGAGACTTTGCTAATGACTAAAATATACATATATTTCGCTAACTTATTTACTATTGATTTATATGTTCTTTAAATTTAATTTGTCATCGAATAAACACTAGTATTTTTGCAATTGAAAATCGTTGCAACTCGGTTTGATTTAAGTTAATTTTAAAGTCTTCTTTAAATTTTATTACTATAAAAGATATGATGTTTTTTGTACATTTAATGAATGTTTATTAGATTTATCCAAGTCATTTTTTATTTAAAGCAACCAGCTTTTTGTGAGAGAGTGTCATGATTGTTATCGGTTATTAATATCGAAATATCGTCAGCAAAAGAGATGGAGTAGGAGTCGTGCGAGTTGAATAGATCGTTCGTATATAAGGTAAAAAGCAATGGCCCCAAGATGGATCTTGGGGACGCCAGTGGTTACTAGCAATGTATTAGAGTGAATGTCCCCCAATTTTACAAATTGTGGTCTATTTGTTAGGTAAGATCGAAACCATTGAAGTAGGTGTCCTTCAATGCCCATCATGTTCATTTTCTTTAAAAGAATATTATGATCAGCAGAGTCAAAGGCTTTTGATAGATCTAGTAATAAAAGTAAAGATGAATCCTTCCGTTCCATGTTTTCTATATTTTCTCAGTCAGGCACAAGAGGGCCTCGGACGTCGATCTCCTTTACGGAACCAA
>SEYY01010245.1:30000-34805 GCA_009176605.1 Armadillidium nasatum
ATAGCCCAGGGTTGAATTGAAGGAGAACAGGGGGCCAAATAGATTATTAGCCTTTTCAGTTGCAGTATTAGCAACAGAACCATCTGAGTGAATAAGAGGGGGGAAATGCCGATTTACGAAAAGTTGTTAGAGATATTCATGACAAAAGACCTAAAAAAGGAGGAAAATTTATTCCACTGGGAGAAGAGAAGTATAAGCACAAGATTATAATAGTAGGAAGTGAGATTTAAAGCAAATTCTGTTAATGTTTACGTTGGCTCGTACTCCACTCTTAGAACAGAAATTATAAAATAAGTTTCAGAGTTAGAGAAAGAATCCTTTGATACCTTGATCTCAGACAAGAGTAAAAGATTAGTACGAGACTTGAGAGGTGGTATTTCATGGATTCGAATTTAGAACGCTAGCCAGGGACATTGGAAAAGCCTATAGAAAGCTCAAATTTGCACAAATCCGCCTTTTATGCACACACACAATCACGATAGAAAAAAGCAAACAAAGGTAAAGTTTAGAACTAAAATTATACCTATAATTTCAGTTCTAAATTTTACCACACTAGAAAACTAAATAAATTTAAAAAGTTAAAACTGACTTCAAATCATAAATTTTGAACCGTAAAATAATTAAACACACACATACACTAACAAACACATCCAAATCTATATATAGTAAGTCGTAATACAATTAAATCCTGAAAAAGAAATATGCAAAAATAAAAGTTAATTTTAAATTTTAAGATAGCTAAATTCCATCGTATCAAATGCTAAACAGTCTTGCTCTTCAAAAAATTTACTATGATTATAAAATTTTTATTAAAGGTATAAAAATAAGCTAATACCTGTACTTATCTTTAAAACGCCGTTCGTCTTCATAGTAAAAATAAAATAAACCTTCAATGTAGCATCAAACACTATAATCACATTAATCAGCAAAAGCAGAAAAAAAAGATTAATAAATTTTCAGAATTTAGCACAACAAGACAATTTTCACTAAAATTAATTGATTCACACGTTCATTTCCTGACAATTCCTTACCTTTTCACTTTACACAAACAAACCTGTAAAAATATTTTTTAAATCTTGTTATCAAAGAGCTCAGCACTCTATGAAATATTTTTTTTTATTTTTTTTTTAAATATTTAAAAATTTTAAAATTTTTTAAAAATTTGCCAGTGAATTTTGTTCTTAACGTTGTTTCAAAACCAACTATAGAAAAAAAAAAACTAAATATATATTTATTATTATATATAATATATATTATATTATAGTATATACTATATATATATATATATATATATATATATATATATATATATATAATATATATATATATATATATATATATAATATATATATATATTATATATACTATATATATATATATATATATATATAATATATATATATATGATATCTACACCATATCCCACATGTGCAGGGTGTTCGGCTGCAGAAATTATTATTCCTGCAACCGTACGTGAGAAAAGAGAAAACTGTTATAAAGGATTCCAGCCTCTATAACCTTGCGAAGAACTATTCTTCATTTGTCCTGACTGCTCGAAATAGCCACAATCCTTTATCGACCAAAGTTACTTATATAAACATATTTTTTTCCTTTTAATACTTTAATTTTCCATTTAACTGCGAAAGTACGTTGTATCGAAAGATGTGTTGCTTACACCTATTATAAAAAAAATAATTTTTTATTAATTTTTAAATTTTTTTTTTTAAATATTATAACTCAAATTTTTTTTTTAATTATTAATAAAAAACTATGCATCATAGGAAGATATCTCGAATCTTTAGATCCAGTAGTGTACCTTTCTTCACTCTTCTCTTCTCTCCTCCGCTCTTCCCATCTCTTCTTCTCTCTTCTGTCTTCCTTATGATTTCTTAACTTATTCTTCCTCACATCTGCTTCCAAGCACATCCACTCTCGATGACAGTCAGATCATATATATATATATAATATATATATATATATAATATATATATAATATATATATTATATATATATATATATATATATATAATATATATATATAATATTATCAGAGTCATGATGTTTTTTAGGGGACAAGTAACTGCCATTTTGATTTATTTAACCATTTTCAATGGTAGATGTTTTCTTTTGATTAAAACAGATGATTCAGAAACAGAAAGTCTGCCTCGAAACGGAAGCCGAAGTGCATCGAAAATATTTCTGCAAAATGCATTTCCAAAACAAGATAAAAATGAAACAAATGTTGCTAATTTAACTGATCTTGTTAAAATTGGAACTTTGCTAGAAGTGCGAGAAGATAGTCTTAATAAAAATCAGCCACTCCAAGCTAGTAAGCAAGATTTTTACATCCTTAAGCCACATTATAATAGTTCAAAGGTAAATATTGATAATGAGTTAGAAAAGCGTATCAGAGAAAATTATTCTTCTTTGAGAAAACTTGAAGACCAAAATTTTAATATCAGTTCTTTGGACCTAAGCGTTCAAAAGGATGAAAATAAGAACGAGAAATTGTCACTTCATTCTCCTGTTACCCAAAGCCTGAAGATCAACATTCCCTCCAAATCTTATGAGCACCTTAAAATCAAAAAATTTTATAATAATAAAACCACCAAATTTCAAAATATTTCTAAAAAAATTACAATTTCGAATTGGTTAAGACGGCAGAACTGAACTCCCATAATTTTGTCCCTGAAAATCAAGTACTTAGGAATAAAGATAATAAAGAAAAGCTTTTTACCTTTGGAAATCTTCGTTATCTACTCACACCAATTTCGATAAACTCAACTCATAATGATGAAGCAAATAATAAGTCGAATCAACCTTCTGAAATTGTAAAACTATCTCAATCGGAAACAAATAAGGTCACTCACAATTTGATTCCTATTCGAACAAAATACAATAGAAACACACCTACTTTATTAACCAAATTACTTAATATATTACGTACGACTCCGACTAAAACGCTGACCCCTATAACCATATTTCGAGAGTCAGGTACTACAGAAAAAAGTACGAATTCCCCAAACCATGATTCGCAAACATTTGTTGATAATGCAGGGAACTTCATAATTAATCAAACTCTAATACCTTCATATCTAATATTTAAGAATAATTCAACCATATCATTTTACCCTGTTAGAAAGGATGATAATATCAGCATTAGAAGATCTAAAGAGTTTGGAAGACAGCTTAATGAAAATTTTTCAAATTCTGATTTGAGAAATATTCCTGAAAATGAAATATCCAGTACTGTTGTCCATTTAAATAATGGTGAAAGTCAGACAGGCTCTGGAGAGAGTATTACAATTACAGAAATAGAGAGTGCGCTTCATGATCAGATTCAGAAATTTGGAGCAGAACCAATAGTAAATAATCTCAGTGGAGTGATAAACAATGGGGAAATCTCGTCAGCAAGTTCTTCCAATATCGATTCACATAAAGAGGTTGAACAGAAACCTATGGAAAACATTGATGTATCTCCAACAATTGTTAAAGGAGTTTTAGTAGCAACTTCATCTAATTTACAAAATTCAGAAAATGTAGACAGAGGATTAACTTCCTCTAGAAATCTGAATGATCAAAACTTTGAGAATGACAAAGGTAATTCTGAAATTTTAATTAATCCATTGTTAAATTCTTCGTTGACAGACGGAGATATAATAATAAATGGAGAAAAGGAGGAACCAACCTTAGTAGGAAACTCTCCAAATATGTTAGTCTTAAACGAAGATAGTTCCAGCTTGTCATATTTAAACACTGAACCAAATCTTCAAATAGAAAAGGAAGATTCTTCTTCAGTAGTCAAAGGAATATTAGTTAAAACTTCATCTGATGTCGTAAGTTCGGAAAATGGAAATGAGGGCTCAAATATTCTATTACCACAAGAGACAATTATTGAAGTCACTAATCCGAAAATAGATATAATAAAGGAAAATGATGATAAGAATGGAAACTCCAAAGATACTGCTCAAAAAGATGTTTCTGTCTTACAGGGAGAAAACATTGCTGAAGGTGTTCTTCTTTTAACAGATCAGATCCAATCTGAAAACGTTGACGATACTTTAAATGAACCTGAGAAATACACATTTCTGGACGAAAGTTTATCTTCCAATATTAACAATCCACAAATGAATTTGGAGACGATTAATATTCACGATCAGAGTGGTGATGTTAACATTGACCTTTTTATGTCCAAAGATGGTTCGAATGTAGTAGACGGAATGACAGAAATTACAAATCCTGTAGAATCGTCCATCCTTCCCATTTTCGAAACTGAATACGGTGAAGGGATTACGAAAACGACAGAGGAAAACTCTGATCTCGAAGCTGAGATTATAAAAGAATACCTTCAACAAGGACTTCCACCTGGTATGAATTTTGTATTCAATGAAGAAAAGATATTCCTGAAATAATTTTATCTAACAACTTTTTAACTTCAAAAGATAAAATCCAAATTACAACGTCAAAAGGACACAAAATCATTATTCGAGCAGAAAATGATGAAGTAACCAAAGAGGAAAGTCAAACAACGAACACAGAAATGGATCAAGAAATGATCAATTTGGAAACATCTGAAAAAGGAAGTCCCATTGAAAGTTACTATGATGAAGCTGGTCATTTTGTTAATGAAGAAAACGCCCACTTACATGTCCATGATACAAATATCCCCCACTTACACACAAGAGATAGTGAAATATACAGAAATAAAGGACCACTCTGGTGGATTAGCACCAAAGATGGATTTGTTCCAACAGGTGGTGTAGAAGCAACCAAGGGATTTGTATTTAAATTAAAGGGTAAGACTC
>SEYY01010246.1:5000-10000 GCA_009176605.1 Armadillidium nasatum
GATTGTTGAAAGTGATCAAAGCCTTTTATGAGAGTTGTAAGAACCATGGCAACGGAAAAGCTACGGATTGGTTAAACATAGGAGTGAGCTGAGAAGGGGTGTGTTATGTCGTTGGGGTTGTTTAATCTGTTAAACAATTGTGTTTTTTGGGGGATGGAGGGGGAAGGGAAGGGTGTAAGATTGAGAAGTGGACAGGATGAATAGGAGATACATATCTTGCTGTTTGAGGATAATGCTATGTTGGTTGCGGAATCTGGGGAGAAGCAGAGAGTGTGTTGGTGAGGGAATTTGTGAGAAAATGTGCGTCTAAGACACTGAGAGCAAATCCAACAAAAAGTAAAGTAATGAGGATTGGAGACGGAGATGAGATAGTTAGAGGGAAAGAATGGGAGGGTATCGAGGTAGGGGAGACAAATCTGAGAAGGCAAAAGTTAAAATATCTGGAAATGCTGGTGGAGGGTGGGGGGAAAGAGTAAGGAAAAGGAAATGAAGAATAGTGATGGAGGAAATGAGTAATGGGAGGACTGAGGGAGATATGGAAGGGGGAATACCGAAGGAAATAGAGGAAAATATGTTTAAGAGTATGTCTGCCATTAGTAATATATGGGTGTGAAACATGGATGATGAATGATGAATGCTCAGACGAAGAAAAGACGAAGTTTTTGAGATGAAGGGATTGAGGACGATATGTGGGTTATGGAGAGCATGTATAATTAGAAACCAAAGAATAAGAGAAATATGTTGATTGAGGAGGGGAACAGTAGGCAAAGCTGAGGACCGTATATTATGGTGGTTTGCGCGTATGTGTAGAATGAATGTGAGAATATGTGTAAAATAAATGGGGCTAGGATGGTCAGATAGTTTGAATGTGGACGAGGGATGGAGGGAGTAAGATGGAGGGCATAATGATAAGAGGAAGAACATAGAGTGCGGTGTGTGTGTGTGTGTGTGTAAGGAAATTGTGGAGCACTACCCCACGAGAGTGGGACAGGTGAATGATGAAACAAAATATATATATATATATATATATATATATATATATATATATATATATATATATAATATATATATATATATATATATATATATATATATATATATATATATATATATCAGAAAAATCAATACTGTACCTTACATAACATGTACAGTCGTCAGCAGAAGTTCATTCCTATTAGGCTGGAAATAAATATTTATATAAAATGGAGATCATTTCATAAAAGCTCTATTTTGAATAAAAAGAAAATAAAAACATTGAGCGGGGCTTAATTGAACTGTGATTGGCTGAGCCTGAAATGATCTCCATTTTATATAAATATTTATTTCCAGCTTAATAGGAACGAACTTCTGCTGACGACTGTGCATAAAATTCAACTTTGAAATTTCTGGTGAATGGGTTTTAAGACATCAATTTCATCTACATACTTTTGTTGAAGAAGGCCAAGCCCCACATGACACCAGACCTATGGTAAAGACCCGATGTAAAGTCCATATTAAGAATTAAGCGTATATAATACTGAAATCATTAGATTTTGAAGCGGATTTAAGCATTTTAAGCAAAACTTTGATCAGATATATACCTGACATAGTATGTTGTCTACAATTTGAAGATACAAATATATGGTATTTCCAAGTATTCCCCGACCAGTGAGTATGGAACATACTAAAGAATAAGCACAATTGTAAGTGTACAGTGTACAACATACTATAGTATCATAAATGTTTGGTGTTAATATTTCATACCGCAAAGAAGCACATCATACACTTACGTACTGCAACACTTCAACCAGGGTATAGAAGCACTAAGTACGTACGAATCACAGTGTAATTATTTGATATGATCAATGAAGTAATATTTAAAAAAAAAATAAATAAAATAAGATATTGCTGCAAGCGCAAATCACATAAATATTAATTTAATGCGGATGGTCAATTCTAGGAAAAATCCTGTTAGTCTATATATATATATATATATATATATATATATATATATATATATATATATATATATATATATATATATATATATATATATATATATATATATATATATATATATATATATATATATATATATATATATATATATATATATAGGTATAGGGAGTTTATTTAACCGTATTGTAAGTAATTTACACCGTGTCGCAAAGTCATTAATAAGGCCAAATGTCAAAATTTTCTTGAAGAGTTTGGCACAAGGCCAAGTTCTTCAAGGAGTGCCAAAAGGTTATCAACCGGTTCTGTATTTATATTTTTCTTTTTTTTACTACCAGTGCCATAGAAAAATCACTTCTTTATTCTAATCATTTGAAAATGTTATTATATTAGACTAAATTGTTATATATATATATATATATATATATATATATATATATATATATATATATATATTATATATATATATATATATATATATTATATATATATATATATATAGAGATGGGCTGGATGTCAGGTTACGATCCGGTTATCCGGCCTTTTTCGAATATTCGGCTATCCGGCCGGATACCCGGTAAAAATAAAATTCTTACTTAAAAGAACAAAATTTTCAAATTATTAAAGTATAGAATATCTTTGTATACTGTTTTACATTTACTTTGTTTTTCAACAATTCTATACAACAGCTTTGTAATATCAGTAGTAATGTACACCAGAACCAGGTTGGGAATTTGCACTAGGAATTTGCAACAAGGCTAGGAATTTGCAAGGAATTTGCAAACTCACGTACCTTTGTGAGGTGTTTTTTGCGGTTTTATCTTAATTGAGATCTTGTTTTGCGGTTTTATCTTAATTGAGATCTTGTTTTGCGGTCTTATCTTTGATGTGATCTTGTTTTGTGGTGTTATTTTATTTGTTTTTTAATTATTTCTCACCTATTTCTCACCTTTATGGTTTGCGGTTTCTTTTGACTTTGCCGCTTTCGCGTGTCCTTGGTTGTATTTTGCAAGGTTCCTTTGATGACGTCATAGCTTGTATGTTTGAAAGGTCATGACGTCACGGTTTGTATTTTGGAATGGGAATTGGAATGATACGTCACAACCTTCTTTTGTTAAGGGAATCTTCCAGCCAATCACAGTCCAGCATTGCTGACGTCACGTTTTCTCTCTTACTTTGGAAAAACTTGAAAGCCGAACAAACAAACAAACGCACGCTTAAAAACTCGATTTTTTCATATCTCAAGACCGAGATTCGAACTCTTGATCTTGAGTCTCCTCCTGATTCATATGCCAAGCCTTTAGACCACTAGACCACGCAGCATTACTTAAGAAAAGGAAAATTCTTTTATTTATGGCTTTGTTTTTTTTCGCGCGCGCGGAAGAGAGACACACAAGCCGAGGGTTTCGGGCGCACACACACACACACACACACACATACACACACACACACACACACACACACACACACACGCACACACGCAGTCGAGAGCGCGGGCGCTGGCGTACACACATTTATTATTATTATTATTATTATTTTATTTTATTATATATATATATATATATATATATATATATATATATATATATATATATATATATATATATATATATATATATATATATATATATATATATATATATATATATATATATATATATATATATATATATATATATATTCTCTCTTTTTTATAACTTAGAACAAAAAATTTCAATTTTTATATAAGTTTTTGAATGAAAAAAATTACTCAAGAGATGGTCTCGAACTAGCTACTCCGCTGTTGGTAAAGCGAGCGCTTAGACCATCCCGCCACCGAAGCATTTGGAATTAAATAATAATAATTTCTTTTTAAATCTTTTTTCTTTCCTAAAATATTTATTAAATGTTTTGAACGATAAAAACTTAGCACATTTATTATTTTTTTTTCTCATTGTCATGGTTACAGTTATATATATATATATATATATATATATATATATATATATATATATATATATATATATATATATATATATATATATATATATATATATACATAAAGCATGTATTTTAAAGTATTTATAATAAATTATAATAGTATTCGTTTTAAAACAACTTGAATATTTAAGTTTTCTTTTATTTTCATTCGAGAGAAAATGATATTAATGGCCAACTATTTTGACACAAACAAATATACTTCAAAGACTTCTCTTTGTCACATGCATCCCCGATTTGTTACAGTGACCATCCCCTGTTCGAACGACTCTGATTTTTTCTATCATATAAAAATATAAATTCAAATTTTTATCTTATTTTTTTTTTTTTTTTTTAAAAATACGAGTTTGCTCTTATAAACACACATCCATAAAATATTTTAAATGCTTTTAGGAAGGTCTCGAAAAAACAGCTGCATAATAAATTTCTGTCTTATCTTTCCACTTATCATATTCATCTTTTACTTTAAACTCATTTCAAGGCTTTTTAATAATAATTTTGAGTTGTCAGTTACTATTAACATACATAAAAAGTAAAAAACTTGATATTTTAAATTCTTTTTACTTCTTCACAAAGAATTTATTCAGTATACCTCATAAAATTATCATTTTATCTCTACTTAAAATAATAAAAATATTTTATACATCTTCTTTGAATGATCGAGTTTACCATAGCTCCGTTATTTGTTTGTTTTTTCCTTATTAGCTGACTTATCCTAAAAAAATTCCGATCATTCCAGATATATATATATATATATATATATATATATATATATATATATATATATATATATATATATATATATATATATATATATATATATATATATTTTCTCGTCAATCTTTTTTCTGTGGACCAATACTTCATCATTTTGTGTACACCACCTTCAATCTTTTCTAACTTTACGAGTTTCCTTTTTTAAAGTTTGATCTTCTACTTTCCCCTATCTTCAACTATTTTTCAAAGCATTGATTTCGTACACGAATAAAATGGTTTTAAGAAGTTAGTGCTTCCACTCATTGTTTTTTCTACTAAGTGTCTTATTGTTAATCATCAAGCAGTCGGTAATCTTTATTCTTTCATTGTTT
>SEYY01010246.1:12500-27500 GCA_009176605.1 Armadillidium nasatum
TATACCAAACAATTAGATTCTAATTTAAAAAACTTATTTACAGGTCGACGCAGTAAGAATTTTCAGACAGAAAAAAAGACCCTGGTTATTTACATCTCTACCCATACTCCATCTTCGATTCATTTTTATTTCGAGTGTAACAGGTAAGAAAAATCTTTTTATCTTCCTTGAGCTGAAAATTAACTTTTTTTTTTTTTTTTTTTTACTGTACTCTTGTGTATTTTTTTCACTGAATTATTATTATTATTATTATTATTATTATTATTATTATTATTATTATTATTATTATTATCTCGATTGGGTGAAAAAAAAATTATTTATTTTCCTTTTTTTCCCTTTTCTCGTATTTTTCATTTCATTTATTTCTTTTTATATCACTTTCAATTATTTCTTCTTTCCTTGTTCTGTTTACTGTACTCTTGTGTATTTTTCATTTTATTTCTTTTTATATCATTTTAAATTGTTTCTTTTTCCTTATACTGTTTCTTTTATATCATTTCTGTTTTTCATTTTTATTTTTCTTCATTTATTTCTTTTATATCATTTTCAATTGTTTCTTCTTTTCCTTATTCTGATTACTGTACTCTTGTATATTTTTTCATGTATTTCTTTTTTAAATTGTTTCTTTTTCCTTATACTGTTTCTTTTATATCATTTCTGTTTTTCATTTTATTTCTTCATTTCTATTTTTCTATTTAAAATTCATTTATTTCTTTTTTATATCATTTTCAATTGTTTCCTTATTCTTAAAAATTATTTTCATTTATTCCTAGAATCGATTTTATAGTTAAAACATAGTAATATATATATATATATATATATATATATATATATATATATATATATATATATATATATATATATATATATATATATATATATATATATATATATATATATATATATATATATATTTCCATGGTGAAAAAAATTCTCTTCTTTATTTTATTAAAGAGAAAAATATTTAGTATAAAATAATAATCTTCTATTCTATCATATAAGATGGTTTTTTTTTTTAGAAATGAAAAGTAATTAAGACAACGGTTACCCTATATATATATATATATATATATATATATATATATATATATATATATATATATATATATATATATATATATATATATATATATATATATATATTCAGTTTTGTTAAGATGACCCCCCGTAAACGCCCCCATGATGATTCCACCCATGAATCAGGCCCTTCGAGACAGAGAACAAGAGCTAATAACGAAGAAGAAGAAGTCGTAAGGGTAAGAACTTTGAGTGTTAATCGAAGGTCGGGACCAATACAAAACGCAAGATACAATGTAAGAGTTAATAATCCTGTCATTTTAAATGATTTAGAAAATGGATTTGAAGATGTTATTGAACGTGTTATTGGTCAAATACGCAGAGATATGAGAGAACGTCGTGAGTATTTTGTACGACTTGCCTTTATATTTAACAATGATGATAGAGATTTAGAGTATTATATCCAAGTGCCTCACCGTTATATAGGGGATCCGTCAATAAGTAATTATGTTGCAGGAAGACTCGAGCAGTCGTTCCAGAGTGCAGACTCTGCTGCATTTCAAGATTTTAATGTAGATGCACAGATCGCTCACGTACCACTAGGTAATGGCCCTCTAACACCTAAAGGGGTTACATTTACTGGAAAAATTATTAAAAGACATTTAAAGAAAAGTAGAGCTGATGCATCAGTAGATCTGACAGGTTGTGCTTTCAATGCTCTAGCTGTACTTGAAAAAATAAAAGGAGGAATGGACATAAGCAATGTTAGCGTTGGATCAATTAGATCCCTTGGAAGAGATATTGCTAAACAATGTGGCTTTAAGTATGAAGATGTATTTCATGCTGCAAATTTTCAAGAGATTGAAAAAAGGAAAAATATTAGAGTTTTTGTTTTTGGTGCGGACCGTCGTAATGAAGGATTGTTACACGTTTACTACCCAAAAAATACAAACAGAGAGCATCCACTCTTTATTCTGGGGTACGATCATGAAAACACCCACTATTACCCTTTCACTGAAGATACCCTCAAGAAATGTATTAAGAGTGTTAATCAGGACAGTATCAAAGGAAGAATTTTCTGTAATCTATGTTATAATTTCACTAACAGACTTGTTCATCATCTAGAATCTGAGTGTGAGTATTCGAAATGTGGGCAATGTTTAAACAGTAATTGTACTAGTGAAGCTCAATTTGATGGAGAATTTAGAACTTGTAACGAATGTAATCGATGGTTCTATGATGAGCAGTGTTACGCATTCCATTTAGCAAACGGTGTTTGCATGAAGAACAAACTTTGCTCAAAATGTTATAAGCCCATATTAGCTGATGCTCAGGGTAGGATGCGGCATGATTGCATGAATATTATATGTCCAGTCTGCTATAAGAAATATGATCCCACTCAAGGGGCGCATGAATGTTACATTCAGACTCTTCCGAAAAAAGCTAAAGACTGGTATAAGAAGAAGGAAGTACACGTTCTCTATTATGATATAGAAACGTATCAACAGAAACAGCTGGTGGATCCCTTAGATGAAACAAACATACAACCGGCTGACGATAATGTAGCGATGATACCCTACATTCTGGTCTCTCAAATTGTATGTCATGAATGTACCGACATTGAAGGAGAAAATGTATGTGAAAAATGTGGGGAGAGAACTAGAGTGTTTGTTGTAAAGGAGGATCAAGAAGAAGAATCACCTTTTACACACTGCCCCGTAGATCAGTTTATCACTTATCTGCTTGAATTCTCGAAAACACACCAAAATGCTACTATTATTGTCTGTGCTCACAATGCAGGGCGTTTCGATGGACAGTTCGTATACGCCCGTTTACTTTCACGTCCTGGTGCTGATATTTTTACTTCGAAACCCTTAAAAAGAGGAACACGTATAATTTCGATGGGGGCATCTCATAACATTTTGTTTAGAGACACCCTACTTTATATGCCTTGCGCTTTATCTAAACTTTCAAAATGTATGGGTCTGAACGACATTACACTGGCAAAAGGCGTGTTCCCCTATAAATTCCTTACGGAGAGACATCTGAAATATGTAGGTCCGATTCCAGAAATAGAATATTTTGAAACAGAAAGGATGACTGAAAAAGAAAAGAAAGAATTTTTAGAGTATCATGCTGACTTTAAAAAATCAGGAAGGGAGTATGATATTTTACAGGAATGTGTTACATACTGTAAACAAGACGTTTTGATTTTAAGACAGAGTTTTGAAGCTTTTAGGAAAATTTTTATAACGAAATTCCAAATTGACTGTCTTGAAGAGTGTTGCACGATAGCTTCTTTAACTTTTAGAATATTCCGAACGCATTTCATGGGTGAAAACATGATTGCGAGTATTGGGAGAGTAAAAGAGAAGAAGTTTAGTTACGAAGGTATTCGATGGTTGACTTTTCTTGAAAAATACACGGGACAGGAAATAAAGCATGCCAGGAACGGTGGTGAGCGTGTTTTGAAACCCAGAGGGAATATTTCTTTCCCAGATGGGTATTCGAAAATGGATATGCCGAACGATTGTCCGGTTACGTGAGTACGTTAAAGATACCGACATTGAGATTGAAATAGAGACTGAAAAGTACGAGAAATTGAGAAGTAATGGTAAAATCATAAGCATACAGGAGCAGCATGAGGGTGATGAAAGAGTAGAAGAGCCTCGTATTCTCCCTGCTAGGGGTCAAGTAATAGCACAACCAATAGTCGAACCTGAAGTTATTGAGTTAAGTAGTGATGAGGAGGAGGGAGAAAACGTACAAATGACTTCAGCGAAACCTATTGAGATAAATTTTAACAATACCATGGAATTGTTAAGTGCACTTAGATCAGCAAACCCCACTAGACCTTCACCTGTTAGGAAAGCAAAGGAAAGACAGGTATTGGTTACGCAGAAAGCTAATTTTGTTGATCTAAGTAGTGAAGAAACACCACTGTTATCAACCAGTTCGAGAGCAAGTGCTGATGATGATATTGACAATATGATAGAATTATGGGATGAGACACATCCTACAGCGAGTCAGCAAAATGAATTACATTTACTTGACCCTGAGGAAAAAGAAGTAGTTCTTTTGTTTAATGGATGTTTGTTTCACGGTCACGATTGTGTTCCTGAGGGGGTATTATACGACGCATCAAGACTGGATAGGAGAAGAGCTACCATAGTGCAAGAAGAGAATTATAAGAAGGCAGGGTATGAAGTTATTTCGATTTGGGGCTGTGCATGGGAAAAGTTGAAAAATACTTTACAAATAAAAATAAGGGGAAAGCAGGAGAAAGTAAAATTAGGAGATTATGTGAACAGTGTTTCTAACTCTACAATAAACGCTAGACTAACCCCTGGAGATGCGCTTTTTGGTGGAAGAACAGAAGTTTTCACTAATTATTTTCCGTCTACAGGAGGAAAGATAAAGTTGTATTATTACGATTTTACTTCATTGTATCCTTTCGTTCAGAAAACTAAGGTGTTCCCAATAGGTACTCCTATGAAGATCGTGGGAGAGAAGTTACCTTCCATACCAGATTTCATAAATGAGCTCGGAACAACTTATTTTGGTCTTGCGTATATTCAGGTTTTACCTCCTCAGGATTTATATTTCCCTGTTCTTCCATTAAGAGTGAAAGGTAAGCTTGTTTTTCCATTATGCCGATTATGTGCTGAACATGAAAACAAAGATGAGTGTAATCATAATACGAATCAGAGAGCATTTAAGGGTGTATATACCTCGGTTGAGTTAGAGAAAGCTGTAATGAAAGGTTACAGAATTTTGAAAATCTTCGAAGTATGGGCATTTGTGCAGTCTTCAGACGTTTTCATCAAGTTCGTACAAACATTTCTAAAATGGAAGACTGAGGCTTCAGGGTATCCTGACGGTGTGAGAACGTTAGAAGAACTTCGTGCATTCGCAATGGCTTTCTTTGAAAGGGAGGGTGTCGAGTTGGATGTAGAGAAGATGAAGGAGAAGAATCCCGCAATGAGATATATTTCTAAATTGATGTTAAATTCTTTGTGGGGACGCATGGCAATGCGGACTCCGGAAGTTGAAGATATAGTCTCAGAGACAGAGGTAGAGCTCTTCAAATTGTTCCAACGTCGTGAGTTGGAGATTCATGACGTTCTAGTCGCAGGAGGTCGGTATATTTCAAGGGTCCGGCACACTGAATACGAGGAAACCACTGCAAAATCTACAAATCTGGCCATAGCATCATTCACAACAGCTTATGCACGAGTAGAATTGTATAATCTTTTAGAAAAAACAAACGGTCGAGCCCTCTACTGTGATACAGACAGCTGCATTTTTGCTGTTGAAGAAGGAGTAGAGCTTCCTCAGACAGGACAGTTTCTTGGTGATCTTACAGATGAGATAGCCGAATTCGGACCTGGTGCGTATGCTGACAGCTTTATTTGTGTAGGTCCAAAGAGTTATGCTGTTCGTATCGTTAAAGCTGATGGTACATTTGATCATATTCTCAAAGCTAAGGGGATATCTTTAAATAGAGCATCATCAGATGCCATCAATTTTGAGAATATGCTTCGAATAGTCCTTGATAAAGTAGATAACACTACAGCTGAAAATGAACAACATATAAGATACCAGAACTGTTTGAAGGATCATGATGTAACAGCTAAAGCTATCAGTCAGATGTATTCGCCGGAATATCAACATTCTGTTGAATATAAAGCAAAACATAAAGACTTAAGAAATATTCAGCACGCGCAAACCGTAAATAATAGAGATACCACCTTCACTGTGCCAACTGTGAATTTCAGAGCTGACCGTCTTGGTAATATGACAATACGAACAGGGAACAAACGCTTCCGTATGACTGAAGGTAAACGTGTTACTATTCCCGGAACTGCACGCACTATTCCCTTTGGCTTTAAAGGTACATTACAACCTCTGAAGTAGACTTTTCTCAATATATATATATATATATATATATATATATATATATATATATATATATATATATATATATATATATATATATATATATATATATATATATATATATATATATATATATATATATATATATATATATATATATATATATAGTTTGTAAATATAAAAATTGTAAATATTATGTAATAAAAATTAAATCTTTTTTTCTCCTTTGTTTTTGTAATGAATTTATTTTTCATGTATGTTTGTAAGTTAAATGGTATCTGGCAACTATTTCTAATCCACAAAATAAGTGCTTATATTCATCAGAAATATTATTGTTATTATTATTATTAAATAAAGTTATATATATATATATATATATATATATATATATATATATATATATATATATATATATATATATATATATATATATATATATATATATATATATATATATATATATCCTGAATTGTAATATGTAAATATTTTATTTTATGTAATAAAAAATGAAAAAAATAAAGCTTTTTTTTCTCCTTTAATTTTTGTAATGAATTTATTATTATGTATGTTAATAGTAACTGACAACTCAATATTATTATTATTAGAAAAGCCTTGAAACGAGTTTGGTATTTTCTTAAACAAGAAAAAAAATATTTTATTTAAGTAGAGATGTATATGATAATTTTTTTTTATGAGGAGAAGGTACACTGAATAAATTCTTTAGCCTAAACCGTCTCCTTCAAAAGAATTTGAAATATTTTTATATGATAGAAAAAATCAGAGTCGTTCGAACAGGGGATGGTCACTGTAACAAATCGGGGATGCATGTGACAAAGAGAAGTCTTTGAAGTATATTTGTTTGTGTCAAAATAGTTGGCCATTAATATCATTTTCTCTCGAATGAAAATAAAAGAAAACTTAAATATTCAAGTTGTTTTAAAACGAATACTATTATAATTTATTATAAATACTTTAAAATACATGCTTTATGTATATATATATATATATATATATATATATATATATATATATATATATATATATATATATATATATATATATATATATATATATATATATATATACTGTAACCATGACAATGAGAAAAAAATAATAAATGTGCTAAGTTTTTATCGTTCAAAACATTTATAAATATTTTAGGAAGGAAAAGATTTAAAAGAAAATATTATTATTTAATTCCAAAAGCGCCGGTAGCTCAACGGTTAAGCGCTCGCTGGCGAACGTAGCGAGTACGCTAGTTCGATCCTCCATCGGATTCTTGAGTAATTTTTTTTCGAAACAAAAACTTATATAAAAATTGAATTTTTTGTTCTAAGTTTAAAAAAGAGAGAATATATATATATATATATATATATATATATATATATATATATATATATATATATATATATATATATATATATATATATATATATATATATATATATATATATTATATATTTATATTATATATATATATATATATATATATATATATATATATATATATATATATATATATATATATATATATATATATATATATATATAACTGTTTCCATGGATACGAGAAAATAATAATAATAATAATAAATGTGTGTGCACCAGCGCCCGCGCTCTCGACTGCGTGTGTGCGTGTGTGTGCACGTGCGCCGCGCCCGAAACCCTCGGCTTGTGTGTCTCTCTTCCGCGCGCGCGAAAAAAACAAAGCCATAAATAAAAGAATTTTCCTTTTCTTAAGTAATGCTGCGTGGTCTAGTGGTCTAAAGGCTTGGCATATGAATCAGGAGGAGACTCAAGATCAAGAGTTCGAATCTCGGTCTTGAGATATGAAAAAATCGAGTTTTTAAGCGTGCGTTTGTTTGTTTGTTCGGCTTTCAAGTTTTTCCAAAGTAAGAGAGAAAACGTGACGTCAGCAATGCTGGACTGTGATTGGCTGGAAGATTCCCTTAACAAAAGAAGGTTGTGACGTATCATTCCAATTCCCATTCCAAAATACAAACCGTGACGTCATGACCTTTCAAACATACAAGCTATGACGTCATCAAAGGAACCTTGCAAAATACAACCAAGGACACGCGAAAGCGGCAAAGTCAAAAGAAACCGCAAACCATAAAGGTGAGAAATAGGTGAGAAATAATTAAAAAACAAATAAAATAACACCACAAAACAAGATCACATCAAAGATAAGACCGCAAAACAAGATCTCAATTAAGATAAAACCGCAAAACAAGATCTCAATTAAGATAAAACCGCAAAACAAGATCTCAATTAAGATAAAACCGCAAAAAACACCTCACAAAGGTACGTGAGTTTGCAAATTCCTTGCAAATTCCTAGCCTTGTTGCAAATTCCTAGTGCGAATTCCCAACCTGGTTGTGGTGTACATTACTACTATTATATTCTCTACTCGTTAAATTTTAATAACAATATAATAATAATAATAATAATAATAATAATAATAATAATAATAATAATAAATAATAATAACATTAGATATGGTAAACGTTAAAATAAAAAAGCGGAATTGAAGACAGGTCTTTATTCAGTTCTGGTTTAAGTTCCCGAATATATAGGCTCTCCAGTATTCTCCTACTCAAGGAATCGTTTGCAGAAGCCAGAATTTCAAATTTCTCCCGCGAGACACTGTGTTTCATATCCAGACTGTGTGTTCGGATAGATGAAGATTCAGGTGTCGTAAGAGGCAAGTTGGTACGATAAGACAGGCCCAGGTGCTTCGAGATGCGCAAGTTGAGTTGTAGGCCAGTTTGGCCTATGTAGCGGGCATTGCAGTCCGCACACGTAAATTGGTAAACCAACGACGATCTCAAACCTAGCGGGATAGTGTCTTTAAGTTTAAAAAAATTTTGAAATTTTAAAACCATTCACCGGTGTAAAAATAAACTGTACGGCCGGAAAAGTCTTATGTAGTGTAGGATTTAATGAATTTATCATTTTGATGGTATTTAAGCCAATATAAGGAATTTTTAAATAAATCTTCTGCTTCGGTACAGTAATGGGAGGAGATTTTGGGCGATATACATCATCAAGAAGTTTTCTAACTAAATCTGAAATTAAACTGATAGGGAAAAGATTAAAGTTAGAAAAATTATGAAGGTACTTTATTTCTTCATGGAAATCAATCCATGTGGAACAAAGTTTAAAAGCCCGATAAAGTCTGCATTGTAATGCAGATAGTTTATACTTAGTAGGTAAAAATTTATTCCTGATGAATTTAATCTTCATTACTTTGAAGCTCACGTTTTTGTTCACCTACGAAATTAACGTTAGATGGACTTGTGGGTTGTTTAAATTTTTTTTATTATTGCTTTAATACCTCCTCCTTGAATAGGGCTCTGCCCGTGAGCGGCAATGGGGATGTGTAATATATATATTTATATATATATATATATATATATATATATATATATATATATATATATATATATATATATATATATATATATATATATATATATATATATATATATATATATATATATATATATATATATATATATATATATATATATATATATATATATATATATATATATATATATATATATATATATATATATATATATATATATATATATATATATATATATATATATATATATATATATATATATATATATATATATATATATATATATATATATATATATATATATATATATATATATATATATATATATATATATATATATATACTTTGCTACAGAGATCAAACAGGATCTTAAGATCTTAAGATCTTAAGATCCCTACTCCGGTCCCAAGCCCGGAGAAAAGAGTAGGGTTGCTGGAACAGGCCTATCAAGCCTAAAAACAACTCAAGCATAAAACAACTCAAGCTTGTGAAACCAATGTTAAGCCTCGGAATGGACCTGGGAGTTAAAGGACTACGGGATAGGGATTTTCGCCATAAAAGAGGAGGTGGCTGTGCAGCTGATGATGGAAAGGAGTCTTGATGTTTTAGGTGTGTGTGAGGTGAAGTATAAGGGAGAGTTAGTGAAGAAGTTACACAATGATTATATCATGATGTACAAATTAAGGCAGGAGGAAAGAAGACACGGGGTGAAGATCGTTATGATACCAGAGAATGTATTGACATGTAACAGAAACGGTGTTGGTCAACGAGAGAATTTGGGTCGTGACGTGGAAGGTTAGAGAATCAAAATTGAACATTATACAGATATATGTGCCGCACCTGTAGAAGAAAAGATAAAGTTCATAGAGGTCCTGCAAGATGTATATGATGGAATTAAGGGAGGACATATAATACTCACAGGAGATATGAATGCTCATGTGGGAGTGATGAGAGAAGGGGAGGAGGCTGCTGTTGTAGCATTTGGAATAGGAACAAGAAAATATAGAAGGAGAGAGACTGGTGGACTTTGGCCATAAGAAATGGCATAGCGATTATGAACTCCTTTTTTAAACATGAGGAGAGTAGGAAGCGGACATGGTATCGATATAATTCAGAAGACCAGGAATGCGCGGAAAAATCTATGATAAATTTAATGATGAGTAATGATAAGAGAATGTTCCAGGATGTAAAAAGTATATCCATCGGTGTCACTAGATTCAGATCACAGACTTCTGATAGGGAAGATAAGATGTAAAAAAAGGAGGAATCCAAAGAAAGTTACCAGAGAACGTTATTGTACTGAAAAATTAAGTGATGAAAATACAAGGTAAGACTTCAACAACAAGTTGATGAGAATATATTAAATAGTCTCAGGAATTGTGGAGAGTTTTCAGGGAAGGTGTGGAACAGGTTGCACGAGATGTGATTGGAGCAAAAAGGATAAGTGGTGGAAGGAAAAAGAAAACGGCATGGTGGAATGATGAAGTTAGAGAAGCAGTAATAGAAAAAAATAAGAAATACCGATAATGAATAATAAGAGAGGCAGAGGAAGATAGATAGACTTATGTTTTGGCAAGAAATTGAGCAGAAAAGGTAAAGAGAGGAAACATCAACCTATCACTGGAAAGGATAAGAGGAGAATTAGAGGATGACATGAGGAGTATTAGAAAACTGATAAATGGAATGGCTAAGAGATTAAGAACAAAAGATGAACCTAACACGAATGCGATATTCAACAAAGAAAGAAAGCCTATAGTGGATAGTCAGGAGACTGAGGAGATATGGAGTGAATATTTTGAGTAATTATTGAATGTAAAGGATGTTAGTGGATACATGAAGGGGGAAGAAAATGTACATATGGAGGTAATGAAATAAGAGCATTTGGAACTGAAACATGGGGAGGAAGTTAGGCAAGCTATTAGAGCCTTAAAGAATGGAATGAGCTCTGGAATTAATGAACTGAATAATGAAATATTTAGAACAGGAGAGGGAATGGCGGTATGGGTGACAGAACTCATGCAATGTATATGGAAGGAGGAGAACATACCGTCGGAGTGACGAAGCGCAGAGATATGCCCAATACATAAAAAGTGAGATCGAAGAGAATGCCAGAATTACAGAAGAAAAGTGCTGCTATTGAGCGCATGTAAATTATACGAAAGTATAATAGGAAAAAAAGATTACTGCTGGGAAGATCGGAGAGTGTTAACACGGATTTTGGGCAAATATAAGAGTAAATGATTTGATCTTCTCTTTATATATATATATATATATATATATATATATATATATATATATATATATATATATATATATATATATATATATATATATATATATATATATATTATATATATATATATATAATATATATAGAATATATATATATATAGAAAAAGAATGTAGAATGGAATAAGACAGCATATATCAATTTCATAGACCTGGAAAAGGCTTTTGATAGAATACAGAGGGATAGATTGTGGAGGGTTATGGAAGATCCCGTGTATGGTATAAATAGGAAGCTGATAAAGAATAATTAAGAATATGTATGAAAACCCAATGAATATGGTAAGAACGGAGATGAGTAGACAGAGTTGGTTTGAAACAAGGACTTGAGTGAGGCAGGGAAGTGTGCTGTCCTCTTTGATGTTTCCGTTGTATCTAGACAAACTGCTTGAAGAAAATATGCACCAGAGAGGATAGAGAATACACTTTTGTGTTATCGGACGATGCCGCCGTGGTGACAAGGAAACGACACGAACTACAAGGCGCAATGAATATTTGGACGAATGTTATAAGAGAATTGTGAATGAAAATAAATAGGGAAAAGACCGAGATGATGGTGATATCGAGACAAAGAGAGAACGTAGAGATGTGGATGGAGGACATTCAGCTGAAGTAGGTCAATAATTTCAAATATCTAAGGGTGATATTTGATGAAAAAGGCTGGATGGAGGTGGAGCTGGGAGAGAGAATAATTAAATACTCAAGGAACGAGGGAATGTTGTACCCGCTGATGATACAGAGAAGAGTACCGGTAGAGGTAAAGGTAACCATCCTAAGACCAATATTGTTATAGGTCGGAATGTTAGGTTCTGAATGCGAGACAGAAGAGTAAAACAGAAGTTGCTGAAATGCGCATGGTGAGATTGATAAGAGGAGTAACGTTAAAGGATAGAGTCAGGAGTGGAACAATTAGAGATGAGTTGGGAATATGCCCAATAATTGATTGCATAGAGAGAAACGAGCTGAGATGATACGGACATATACGGAGGATGGAAGACTGGAAGTACCCCTGGAAGACTGCTTGATTAGAGACCTGTGGAGCGAGACCAGTGGGAAAGACCGAGAAAAAGATGGATGGATGCTGTGGAAGAAGCGATCGTGTTGTCCAACGGATAAACGATATATATATATATATATATATATATATATATATATATATATATATATATATATATATATATATATATATATATATATATATATATATATATATATATATATATATATATATATATATATATATATATATATATATATATATATATATATATATATATATATATATATATATATATATATATATATATATATATATATATATATATATATATATATATATATATATTATATATATATATATATATATATATATATATATATATATATATATATATATATATATATATATATATATATATATATATATATATATATATATATATATATATATATATATATATATATATATATATATATATGTGTGTGTGTGTGTGTGTGTGTGTGTGTGAGAGAGAGAGAGAGTGTGTGTTTGTGAGAGAGTGGGTGTGTGTGTTTTCTGTATGTGTATAAACCATATTTAATTTCTTAGTGATTAATTTTAATTAATTTTGCGACCTTATGTGATCATTTAGACCTTCATTGGATAAACTGATACACATACACACACACTCGCACACACACGACACACACACACACACACACACACACACACACACATATATATATATATATATATATATATATATATATATATATATATATATATATATATATATATATTATATATATATTATCACCTCTGGTGGGCAAAGGCCAGAGGCCTACTACAATTCCACCAGAGTTAGGGGGAAAAACGGAAGAATGGTCAAATTAATGGCCGACGTGACCTGATACACGACGTTTGAAGGTGTGTAAGTCATAGGAAGTTGGAAAAATAAAAGAAGGGAGTGTGTTCCAGACTTTACCGGTAGAGAACATGTAGGACAGAGCATAGCGGTTGAGTCTGGGGTCAGAGAGTTGGACAGAGAAAGGATGAGACTGTGTAGAAAGACGAGTCTCACGAGCCCTTCTCAGTGGAGGAGGTATGCGACGAGAGAGTTCAGAAGAGCAGTGTCCATTGTAATAGCGATAGTATAGAGAGAGTGACGCAACAATTCGACGGGCAGAAAGAGATTGAAGAGAGTTAGTAAGAGCAGGAGAGTTGATGAGACGAAATGCCCTAGACTCCACCTTCTCTAGGAGAGCTGTATGTGTGGAACCACCCCAGATGTGCGAAGCATACTTCATACATGGGCGAACAACACCCCTATATAGAGCAAGCAACTGGGGTGGAGTGAAGAAATACTGAAGGCGCCTCAGAACACCTAACCTCTTAGAAGCCTGTTTAGAAAGAGAAGTAATGTGATCTTTGCAAGAAAGATCACGAGAAAAGGAAACACCGAGAATATTAAGAACAGATGAAGGTCTGAGTTGAGTGTTTTCGAAGAAGATATCATAGTTGTGTGGAAGATTGTGTCGAGTAGTGAGATGGAGGAATTGAGTTTTGGTGGCATTGAAAACACCCATGTTCTCTCTGCCCTAGTTTGAAATACGAGATAGATCAGAGGTCAGCTGCTCCAAGGCAACCCTCCTTGCATCTAGTAACTGTTGTTGAGAGGGGCGCCTTTCAAATTGAAAAGAGTAATGAAGGGTGGAGTCATCAGCATAGGAGTGGATAGGAGATGAAGTAACAGAGAGAAGGTCATTAATGAAAAGTAGAAAAAGTATTGGGGATAGGACAAATCCTTGAGGAACACTACTATTAATAGATTTAAAGGAAGAACGGTGGCCGTCTACAACTGCTGCTATAGAACGATCGGAAAGGAAATCAGAGAGAAGGATAGATTCCGAAAGAGGGAAGTTTAGAAATCAAAGCTTTGTGCCAGACTCTATCGAAAGCTTTCGATATGTCTAGCGCACCAACAAAAGATTCACCTAAATGCCGAAGAGAGGAGGACCAAGAGTCAGAGAGAAGGGAAAGTAGATCACCAGTAGAGCGTTTCTTACGAAAGCCATACTGGCGATCAGAGATAAGATTAGAAGAATTGAGATGTTTCTAAATCTTCCTGTTAAGGAATTATATATATATATATATATATATATATATATATATATATATATATATATATATATATATATATATATATATATATATATATATATATAATTTGGTGGTAAAATGTTTAATGTGTGTTGGGGAGAGGGAAAAGTGCCTCAGGAGTGGCAGATGCTTAGTGCCAATATATAAAGGGAAGGGGATAAATGGCGTGTAAGAATTATAGGGGGATAAGCTTGCTGAGTGTAGTAGGAAAAATTTATGGGAAAGTTTTGTAGCGAAAGTGAAAGAATTGACAAGAGAGAGAGTGGGGAGGAACAGGGAGGTTTTA
>SEYY01010246.1:35000-65000 GCA_009176605.1 Armadillidium nasatum
ATATATATATTATATATATATATATATTCTTGATCAGTATATCTTAACTACATAATCGACCTTGTTTGTCGCAAACATCAATATATAAGAATTGCATTTTAAACTCTAGTATATATATATATATATATATATATATATATATATATATATATATATATATATATATATATATATATATATATATATATATATATATATATATATATATCGAGGAAGATGTTTTTTGGTCGATATTCTTTAACCATAAAAATGCTTCCTAATAACCGTAATGAATAATTGATAATGAAATACGAGTCTCGAAGTCCGCAGAGTTTTCCACTTTTGCTTCTAATTGCAATATAATTATATATATATATATATATATATATATATATATATATATATATATATATATATATATATATATATATATATATATATATATATATATATATATATATATATATATATATATATATATATATAGGGTTAGTAGTCAAAACATAGACTTTTTTTTTTAAAAAATTGTAAAATGAAGGGTCTGAAGGGACGTCAGTATGATGATCTAAGATTGTATATTAATTTGTAGGGCTATTGATACCCCCACCCCTCACACACACATACCCCTTTTTAGGACTGGAAATGAAGTTTGCCATTAAGTTTGCAATCTACACTACACACAGTACTCAGTATATATATATTATATATATATATATATATATATATATATATATATATATATATATATATATATATATATATATATATATATATATATATATATATATATATATATATATATATATATATATATATATATATATATATATATATATATATATATATATATATATATATATATATATATATATATATATATATATAATATATATATATATATATATATATATATATATATATATATATATATATATATATATATATATATATATATATATATATATATATATATATATATATATATATATATATATATATATATATATATATATATATATATATATATATATATATTACCTTTTCGAAAAGGTAAAGCTATATGATGAAATGTTTGATACATGCACCTGTAATTGCTACGATAACGATAGGAAACGCCAAGATTGTAGATGTAAAGGCAGAATTCCAATGATTAAATGGGAATCATTCAGTAAGGAGTCAGATGAAAGGGAAATGTCAACTAGGATCGATGGATAGAACCGTAACAGGTGCCAGAAGAAAGACGCAAGGAGAATTGTACTGACAGAGGTTATAAAGCAACACAAACCTTAGTATTAGAAGAGGAAGTGGTATTTCAATAGATACTACGGATCCTTCATCCACCAGAGAAGTAAACTTTGAAATTATGGAAAGAAAAATAATGGAAATTGAAGAAAATAACGATAATGAGGAATTACAACTAAATTGCGAGCTATGTAAAAATATCAGAATAGATTTACATACACAAATTTGTCAATAACTGCTGACAGATATCGTGTAAGCTGTAGAGCTGCTGTTTTCATTTTAAATGAAAACAGTATGTTAGACAGGAAAAAGGTTGAAAGAGAGAGGCAACGTATGGGCAAAATTAATGTTCCAATAATGAAATATAAAACTTCCAATCTGAAATATATTGGATTTGATGAGAGAAAAGATAGGACTAAGACAAAAGAAGAGAATGAAGCCGAAGAACATTAGGTTCTTGTTAAAGAATCGTGCGGTACGTGCGTCACTTATGTTACTCCAAATAATGGAAGAGCACGATCGATCGCAGATCAAATTTTAACTTTCCTAATTGATTCAAATAGCAAGGGTTCCATTAAGCTGTTCTTTGTGTTGGTACCCCAGATAACACTGGAAGGGTAGGTGGAGTACTAACGTTATTAGAAATATATCTGGAGAGACCATTGCAATGGTTAATTTGCCTCTTACATGCAAATGAACTTCCATTCCGACATGCATTTAAGTCAATTGAAAGGAAAACAACAAACACTAAAAACTTTTGAAGAAGTCATTGGAAGAAAAATTTAAGAATATTTGATTAAATTGGATATAGTGAAGTTTGTGCATGTATATTGCAACCATCTCAAGGTTCCCGAAAACATTGCACAGCAATTTAGCACAGACCAAAAATATTTGCATGAAATGAAAATAATAACATCAGGACATATTTCTCATCATTTGCAAAGAAATCAAGAGGAACCAGTCATCATGCGAGGTAGCTTACATTGGCAAACAGAATTTTACTGTTATATATGTCAACAGAGGTTGCATGCCAAACCCTTCGAGATCTATTAGACATAATAATGAAGGTTTATACACCAGAATTGTTCTGGATAAAATCTCTTACAAAAGCAACTGATGGAACAGCAAAAACCTGCCATTTCCTGTCCTTGCTTAACAAAGTAGAAAACAAATATGCTGACATTATGCTGCGGATCCTCAGAAACAACTCTTATTTTACAAATTACAAGACCTACCCATATATATATATATATATATATATATATATATATATATATATATATATATATATATATATATATATATATATATATATATATATATATATATATATATATATATATATATATATATATATATATATATATATATATATTACTAAAACTCTCACAGATTATTTCTATATAGAAAATCAATGTCCACTATTGGACCCAAACCAGCGATCTTTAAGATGGTAGTCTTGTGCGTTAACTACTTGGTCATGGCGATTCAAAAGGAAATCGCATTAAAACTGCTCATGATCTATAGTCATGACGTCAATCCCAAAGGACTCCCCCGACCGCAACTCAGGCAAAGGGCAACGAAGTCAAAGGTCGAATCCATCACTCGCAGACAGTTATATAATAGAGTTTTTTAGTCTGCTAAAACTCTCACAGATTATTTCTAGTGGTTAACGCACAACACTACCATCTTAATGGCTGCTGGTTCGAGTCCAATAGCAGACATTAATTATATATATATATATATATATATATATATATATATATATATATATATATATATATATATATATATATATATATATATATATATATATATATATATATATATATATATATATATATATATATATATATATATATATATATATATATATATATATATATATATATATATATATATATATATATATATATATATATATATATATATATATATATATATATATATATATATATACTTTATAGATCAAAATTTTTTTAACACAAAAATTATGATATATGATAAGAGGTGGAGTATGTGTGAGAAGTAGAATGTGTCACACACACCTGAAATCTTGAATACACTGTTAGAACATCATTCTGACGTATGTGCATAGTGTGGTATTCAATTCCAAATTTTTGACCTACCCTAATATATATATATATATATATATATATATATATATATATATATATATATATATATATATATATATATATATATATATATATATATATATATATATATATATATATATATATATATATATATATATATATATATATATATATATATATATATATATATATATATATATATATATATATATATATATATATATATATATATATATATATATATATATATATATATATATATAGAAAGAAAAGAAGATCTGATAATTTTACTAGAATCTTTCTTCAAATAATTCCTTTTTCCAAAATCAAAAATCAAACATTTAATAATTTGAGAAAATTGAGAATTATAATCTTCATTGATGAGATGCCTCGAGACTTTGGAAATTTAGAGCGGGTCCAATAAACCAGCACTGAGCTTCGAAGATCTAAAGAACACCTGCCCCAGGCTCTGAAACACTTCGATAGTTTAAGCATTCGAGAAAAATCCTTGGGTTTATGAGGGCTTATGACACATACCAATGACCATACTTATTGAGGTGCCTGGTACTTATTCCATCATTTACAAAGAGCATCACTAATGTACTCATTTACGGTTGAGTGAACTGAAATAAGTTCAGACCACTCTCTAACACGATTTCTTGTTTGCTAGAAGAGTATCTCCCTCTACTCCCCGAGTCATGGAACTCATATATATATATATATATATATATATATATATATATATATATATTATATATATATATATATATATATATATATATATATATATATATATATATATATATATATATATATATATACGATTAAAGTTTGTATATAAATCTTGGTTATAGGAAATGCTTAATGTTGAAAATCAGAGAGAGAGGGAGTGGCACATTACGAGAATAACAAAAAAGAAAAAAAGTAAAATGATGACGATGATATAAGAGAGACATTTACCTTTGTTGATCGTGAGTATGCGTGTGCGTGTGTGTTTGTATGTCTAATGATGTGTGTTTTATGACACTGTACGTTTGTGTACATCATAAAGAATGGATTAGAAGAGTAAACATTACACATGTTTGTGCATGCGGAACTCATATTAATAAAAAGACTTAGCTAAATGGGTGTTTTTTTAGCACTGGTCATGCTTTCTATACTCTTATTTCCTAACCCCCTCTCTCTCTCTCTCTCTCTCTCTTCCCCCTCCTTCCTTGTTCCCATGTATGTATGTATGTATGTATGCATGTATCTCTATCTATCTATCTATCAACCTATCTATCTAAAGAAAAACGTAATATAAAAGATGAAAAGAATAAAAAATATAATTAGGAAAGAAAGGAAAATATTTTCTCTGGGGCTCGAACCAGCGCTCCTGCTTCTGAGAATCAAGTCCATCATTATATTAGTTTCTACAAAATTTTGGAATATTGTAATGGTTAAAACGATAGATTCGATTCTCTTAGTCAGGAGGGCTGGTTCGAAACCCAGAGGGAACACGTTTGTTTGTCTTCCGACTATAGTTCCTTATATATATATATATATATATATATATATATATATATATATATATATATATATATATATATATATATATATATATATATATATATATATATATATATATATATATATATATATATATATATATATATATATATATATATATATATATATATATATATATATATATATATATATATATATATATATATATATATATATATATATATATATATATATATATATATATATATATATATATATATATATATATATATATATATATATATATATATATATATATATATATATATATATATATATATATATATATATATATATATATTATATATATATATATATATATATATATATATATATATATATATATATATATATATATATATATATATATATATATATATATATATATATATATATATATATATATATATATATATATATATATATATGCAATTATGCCTTTCGTATTACAGAATCTTTTATCTATAGAAATCAGTAAAAATAGCGGTAGAAGTAATACTACTTCTACTATTACAACTATTACTATTGATATTACTGCAACAAATAATAATAATTATAGGTTTACTATTTTTAATAGTAGTTGTAGTAGTAGTTGTAATAAGTAGTAGCAAATTTCTTCTATAATAATAATAATAATAATAATAATAATAATAATATATAATAATAATAATAATAATAATAATAATAATAATAATAATAATAATAACGTAAATGGTGAGAACTCCAAGTAAATTGAACTTTCAAAATCTATTTTAAGGTGTATTTTAAAGTCAAATACCTTATGTTATATCTATCAAATTCATTTCTTTCTTTTTCGAAGGAAAGTTTTTATCTTTATTTCAAATAATTTTCCTCCTTCTTTTTGTTTTCGTTCTTTCTTTCCCTTCTTCTTCTTTCTTTTTTCGAACGAAGCTTTCTGACTCATTAGCGAGCGCGTGGCGGATGGCGGCTGTTCCACTTCGTTGCTTGCCCTTGCCTATATTGCCTTGCCTGGCCTAGCCTACATTTTCGGTCGCCACCCTTGCAAAGGATATTACAGCTTTTTATACCGATATATTGAAACTTAAAACGGTATAATATTGTAAAATGAAGGATATAAATGAAATGAAAACATATTTGCTAGAAAAATTCCATCTAGTTTCTATGAAATTATATTAAATGACTCCGAAATTTTGCAATGATTTAAAATGAAATTAATTTCATGAATTAATTAGTTTATATGACAACGCTAATATTTATGTCTGTTAAAATTTTATACATATAATCACATGGGTGTGGTCCCTATCAAGATAACATTGCTACATTATTACCTACATAAATTCGTTCGTTCTCTCTCTCTCTCTCTCTCTCTCTCTCTCTCTCTCTCTCTCTCTTCTCTCTCTCTCTCTCTCTCTCTCTCTCTCTCTCTCTCTCTCTCTCTCTCTCTCTCTCTCTCTCTCTCTCTCTCTCTCATTTCTTTCCCTTTTCTTTCCCATTATATCTGTTCTTACTTGACTGCATTTTAATTTGTTATAAAAATAGTTCATGCTTATTTTTAGTTTACTTACTTATTTTTAATTATTTATTTAAATGATTATTTATTAATTATTTATGTACACTGTACTGTATATTATGTTTTTAAAAATGATATCTCAAGTCAGACTTAAAGGAAAAAGAATCTCTTTAATATATATATATATATATATATATATATATATATATATATATATATATATATATATATATATATATATATATATATATATATATATATATATATATATATATATATATATATATATATATATATATATATATATATATATATATATATATATATATATATATATATATATATATATATATATATATATATATATATATATATATATATATATATATATATATATATATAATGGATAATCAGGATAATTGGGGAGTTTTGTGGATAATTCGTATGATTCATATTTTAACTCTATTTTCGAAGCTTTATTTCTATGAATTTGAAAGTATTAATCATTTTCTTTTTCATACAGAGGCAAGAGTTTCAGCACCCACTCCGTCGAAATAGCATTGGCGATTAAAGTGGCTAAGTACGTTTGTTTCATTTTATTAATGAAGGTTGGCATTATTCAAGATCATTATCCTCAAATATCGATATTTGTAAATATCGATATTTGAATTGATATATCGGGATCGCCCCTATCTCTTCGGCTGCCTACCTGTCAATAAAAAACATGGGAAATACCTTAAATCGTCTGCAGGAAAAGTAGTCGACAATATCATCATCACTCACTGTTCAGGGGGTACGTGGGGCAGAGCCCCCCGTAGAC
Organism: Armadillidium nasatum; assembly: GCA_009176605.1. NCBI lineage: Eukaryota > Metazoa > Arthropoda > Malacostraca > Isopoda > Armadillidiidae > Armadillidium > Armadillidium nasatum. Next base: position 42,181 of record SEYY01010246.1, read on the forward strand.
AAATGTCCGGTTTTTTACATGGCCTTCATTTTAATAAAATAATCGAACCTTCATAAAAAAATCGATACTTCATAAAAAAAATCGTTTGAAGATGAGGATATTGATCTTGAATAACACCATGAAGGTTTACCTCCTTATTTTAAAATCATAATTGTTTAACACGAATTTAAAGCTGAATACTCTGTCTCAGTTATTAGAAAATCAGGAATGAAGTTATAGACAATGTAATAGTTACGATATCAACTTTTAAATGTTGCTTCCATATTAAACTTTCAATTAATATATATATATATATATATATATATATATATATATATATATATATATATATATATATATATATATATATATATATATATATATATATATATATATATATATATATATATATATATATATATGTGTGTGTATGAATGTCTGTGTGTGCATACGCTTATACATACTAGTTCTTATAGACAGGAGGGGTGCAATCCTTGCTCTAACCTTAGGGGATTGGGCACTAGATCGAAATAATTAATAGTCTCGAATTTGCTGCGATAGGTTTAGCAAGCCAACAACCGACATTAATAGCTCAAGAAACTCACTAATATATATATATATATATATATATATATATATATATATATATATATATATATATATATATATATATATATATATATATATATATATATATATATATATATATATATATATATATATATATATATATATATATATATATATATATATATATATATATATATATATATATATATATATATATATATATATATATATATATATATATATATATATATATATATATATATAGTGTATTGTAGAAGTAGGAGGAGAGTTGCCGGAGGCATTTGATGTGTGAAATGAAATCAGAGAGGGTTGCAAAATGTTTGCAACGTATGTTCATTGTGACTCTTGACTGGGTTATGTGAAGGGTGATGGAAAGGAGAGGGAGAGAAATTAGAGGAATACTAATAGAGCTATTGGAAGATATGAATTTTGCAGACGACAAATGCTTGATGAGTTACTCTTATATAGCAGTGCAAGTTAAATATTTCAAGATAAAAAGATTAAAAACGAATGAAAAGGAAACAAAAGTGATGGTGATAAATTCAATGGGAAAAAATTGTGCAGAAGGTGAACGAAGAGTTTATTTAGAGTCAAATGTGAAGAGAAGAGGAAGATCGAAAGAAGATATTAAAAAATTGAATAGAGAATTCAGGTGTAAACTTGAACATGTTCAACAAAATAAGAAAAATCAAAGATGTCAAGATTAAGACCAAGGTCAGGCTATATATATTAGCAATTTAAGGTCAGTTTTTCTGTATGAATTACAAACATTTTATTTACTTTCTTTATTAATTTAATTAAAAAAATATTTTTTATGAATACCCGATGGTGACACAGTGAGGACTGAAACGTTTATTTTGCAAAGTTATAATAACACAAGCAAAATTAATCATTTGTCTCTCTCTCTCTCTCTCTCTCTCTCTCTCTCTCTCTCTCTCTATATATATATATATATATATATATATATATATATATATATATATATATATATATATATATATATATATATATATATATATATATATATATATATATATATATATATATATATTATATATATATATCTTTTCATGAAAAAGAAATGAGTTTCAGAAGACATGAATCACCAAAATTCCAAAATATAAAGAAAACACTCACAGGATTTTTCCTTATATAGGCAATCACACACACACACACACACACACATATATATATATATATATATATATATATATATATATATATATATATATATATATATATATATATATATATATATATATATATATATATATATATATATATATATATATATATATATAATATATATAATAATAATAATATTTAAAAAAAAAAAAAAAAAAAAAAAAAAAAAAAAAAAAAAAATTTTTTAATAAAATAAAAAATAAAAATTTTGAATAAAACCACATAAAATAATAAAACAAAAGCTTTTGTAGGAAATATCTAGTCTTTCATTTTTCAGGTGCTTTATATATATTATATATATATATATATATATATATATATATATATATATATATATATATATATATATATATATATATATATATATATATATATATATATATATATATATATATATATATATATATATATATATATATAATATATATATTATATATATATATATATATATATATATATATATATATATATATATATATATATATATATATATATATATATATATATATATATATATATATATATTGCTCCTACAGAGAAAGTCCGCCTTCTAAGGATTCGAAACCACACCCACCGGTGGTCTAAAATATAATTGATTAGGCTGTATCGGAGCAGGGTTTCCCTTTCCAAAAACCCAAATAATCTGTGTAACTTATCAACTTGGTCAGAAATAACATATAAATCAATTCCCCTGGCTACAAATCACACTCCTCGAATAGGGCTTTGCCCGTGAGTGTTGGCGAAAACTAAAAAATAAAATTTAAAAATTTAAAAAAATAAAAAAAAATTTAAATTTTAGGTTTCCTATGAAAATATGTTGACTGAAAATCATGCGAAGAAATTTTTTTTTTTAAATTTATTTATTTTATAAAATTAGAATTATATTATCTGAATATTTATCAATCTTAATGAAAAAATTAAATTTGTGAACCTCTATGCCAGGTAAAATAATCTCAGATCAGATATGCATTCTTCATACATACATGCACACACGCAGACATACACACACATTCGCGCATATATATATATATATATATATATATATATATATATATATATATATATATATATATATATATATATATATATATATATATATATATATATATATTATATATATATATATATATATATAATATATATATATATATATTTAACTAAATTTTTTAAAACACTTTATGATAAAATAATAAAAATTAAAACATTTAAAGAGATTAAACAAGAAAAATAAAAAATAAATAACAAGGTGGAGAATAAAAACACATGTTAACGTTTCAAAGCATCAAACTTGCTCACTGATCACTAATAAAAGAGAGAGAGAGAGAGAGAGAGAGAGAGAGAGAGAGAGAGAGAGAGAGAGAGAGAGAGAGAGAGAGAGAGGGGGGGGGAGAGAGAGACACAGACACAGGCACAGGCAGAGGCACGTGGACAGAGACACAGAGTCACAGGCAGAGACTCAGAGAGACAGACAGACAGACAGAGAACAGGTGCTCAGCTACAGTAGTTTGGGATGGTTGACTTTCATTTGATAAATAGGTATATCAATATCATCAGGATCTCCTTCAAGCTGTTCCACAAAAGGTCTTGAGCAAACTCTGTACCTGGACTTGCTTAGACTTTGACAATCTGTGACATCTTCTCTTGTGGGCTAAGTGATGCAGCTAAAGAAAAAGTCTTCATCATGCTCATTGCTGGTGATGCTGTTACCATCTTCAGTGGTTTTCCGACATAGAAATATCTAAAATGTTTGATACAAATGCACATCCTCAAAAATTCGCAACGTAAGTCTCATTCTTCGTACATTTAAGAAGACCTTGGTTCGGCTGAAGTTGCGTAGGCCAATCATTTCTTGTATTTACAAGTAATCAACCAGTTTGGTGCAGACTGACAGTTGCAGGCATGGTCTTCACAGAAATTTTCACTAGTGACTTCACGGTTAAAGGACTCAAAGTTAGAGGACCTAGGTTTGGTGGTCCTCTAACGGTTCTCAAAGTTTAGGATACGTTAATCATCTAATTAACAAAACCGTTACTTTGCTATTTTAACGGTTACCAGATTAGCTGAACCATGCCAACCACTATTGTAAAATAAAAATATAGTCATGCTATATCCTATGATAAAATAGTTACGAGTCACACATATAGCAATCTTTCGTTCTCTCCCTACTCGCTTTTTTTTTGAATTGACGGTTTATGGTGAGATGGGTGCTGGGATCCTCAATAAACTACTTTCGTATCTTTGTTATTATTAATTTTGTAGTACTCAAAGACTTTTTATCCGAAATATAATCATATGGAAACCACAATTATCTATTAAACATCATCCTCGATCCACAACCGAATGTTTAAATACTTCGACGATAAATCTTTCTCTGTTTACTTTCGGTGTTACGATACTCCTATTTTCATCAAAAGAAGGCTTTTGTTACTATTTGAAATTTTCCGAAGTTATCACCTTTTGGTCTCAGCTCTCTTGCTAATTTAAGATTAAATTTATATTGTAATGTTTATTGATTTCTAATATTTACTAGCAATTCTAAAATTTTCGAATATTTTATTAGGTCGTTTTCTATTATATGACATCGGTAATTTTTAGGCTAACAGTAAAATAAAGTTTTCCTTTTGGTTTGAATGAAAAATCCAATGAACAATATGTCCTATCGTGGACAGAAATAATGCACTATTGCTTGGGTAGATCATTTTTCAAAGTAACATGGGTCTAATTTTTAAATTAAATTTTCAGCCAATCGTCTTTCAATAAGATACTTTACCTACACTCACTGACACAGTGAATAACTGTATAAGTATTTTAAATAGGTATAATATTTGGGAACGATGTAGTTGAACACTTTAACTATATATATATATATATATATATATATATATATATATATATATATATATATATATATATATATATATATATATATATATATATATATATATATATATATATATATATATATATATATATATATATATATATATATATATATATATATATATATATATATATATATATATATATATATATATATATATATATATATATATATATATATATATATATATATATATATATATATATATATATATATATATATATATATATATATATATATATATATATATATATATATATATATATATATATATATATATATATATATATATATATATATATATATATATATATATAATAATAATAATAATAATAATAATAATATAAGTAATAAGAAGATTAATATGAGAAGCAGAATAGGTTCATCTACTTGAACACTGTTTACAAAGTATAAGTTGACCTAGCACCAGAATCATCTGTATATATCCATATATATATATATATATATATATATATATATATATATATATATATATATATATATATATATATATATATATATATATATATATATATATATATATATATATATATATATATATATATATATATATATATATATATATATATATATATATATATATATATATATATATATATATATATATATACATATGCCGTGGGTCCGGATAAGAGATTGTCAAACCTTGTCGTGGTGCGGCGGCTTGTTCCTACCAGTGTTCCACAGTTGGGAGGGATGCGACCCTCCTGTAACCTTCGGGGACTGAACACTGGATGATACAAATTGACAGTCTCGAAATTGGGTTGGACAGGCCTAGCAAGCCGACAACCGTCATAATTTGCTCAAGAAGCTCAAATGTTGCCTCGGAATCCCATTGACTTTGTAGGCTATTGACCGCGCGAAAATGGAATACGAAATAGGACTACACTAAGAATTGCCACTTTAAATGTGGGAACATTGAGAGGGAAGGAAGAGGAGATGGTGATGGTTATGAGGGAGAGAAGAATTGACATGCTGGGGGTATGCGAGACTAGAATGTCGGGGGGTGAAGTGAAGATGCTGCTTGACGATTTTCAGCTGATATACAGTGGAGGACAGGATAATATTCATGGTGTTGGGGTGATACTATCACCAGAGTTGGCTCAGATAGTGAACAACTTCGAACAGGTAAATGAGCGAATGTTAACGTTCTCACTGAAAATGAGTGAGGGTAACCTGAGCTTTATACAGGTATACGTGCCACAACAGGGTAGACCAACGGAAGAAAGGGAAGTTTTCTACCAAGAGTTACAGATTGTCAAGGACAGAGTACCTTATCATGAAAATGTGATATTGATGGGGGATCTTAACGGACACGTTGGACAGAACCGACGAGGAATTGAGAACGTAATAGGAGCACACAGTATCGGGGATAGAAACGCCGCAGAGGATAGTGTTGTGGATTTCTGTGTACAGAATAATATGAGTATAATGAACACCTTTTACAAGCATAGAGAAAGTCATAAATGGACATGGTATCGATGGAGTAACGACAGGCAGAGATACGAAGATAGATCTATGATTGATTTAATGATTACAAATAATAAAAGATTATTTAGAGATGTAAAAAGCATACCGAGTGCGTCGTGTGACTCAGACCACAGGTTATTAATAGGAAAATTAAGGATAGACAAACCAAAACGTATTAGTCGTGGGGGCAAGAAGAGATTTATGGTAGAGAACCTACAGGATCAGGCGTGCAGAGATCAGCTCCAGAGAGAGATGAGTGAGGCGAGAAGGGGTGCAGAGGAGGTAATGGATATTGAGGATAGTTGGGGGACTTTTCGGGATGCACTGAGAGAGGTGGCAGAGCGAGTAGTTAAAGTAAAAACGACATATGGTAGAAAGAAGAAGAAAACGACATGGTGGACATTGCCTGTGCAGGAGGCAGTGAAAAGGAAAATGAAGTGCTTCCGAAAATGGATAAAAACACGGAGGGCTGATGACAGGGAAGATTATGTAGAGGCAAGGAGAGAGACTGAGAGAATTAAGAAAAGGGAAAAGGAGAAGACGTGGATGAAGATTGGCAGGGACTTAGAGGCTGACCTGATGGGAACAAGGAAATTGATATATAATATAGCAAAAAATTATAGGAACGGGTCAACACTACCAACTTATTCAATAAAAAGTGAGGATGGAATTTTGCTGACAGACCCTGACGAAATTGATAAGAGATGGGGGGAATACTTTGACACATTGTTAAATGTGCCAAACGATGTCGAGGATGGACAGGAGGAGGAAAATGAGGGGGAGGAGGAGAGATGGCCAATCGGGGTGGAGGAAGTGAAGTATGCTATAGGAAAAATGAAAAATGGAAAAGCTCCGGGTGAAGATACAATACCATCGGAAGTACTGAAAAATGTAGGCGAGGAGGGGTTGCTATGGATAACAGAGATAATGAACAAATGCTGGGATGAAGGGAAAACACCTAGAGAATGGAACAAATCAATAATATGCCCTATATATAAAAAAGGGGATAAAACAGATTGTAAGAATTACAGAGGTATAGCTTTAATACCTCATATAGCAAAGGTATATGAAAGAATATTGGAAAGGAGATTGAGAGAGATAATGGAAGATAAGTTGGATGAGTGGCAGTATGGATTCAGGCCGGGAAGATCGACTATCGACCTGATCTTTTCGTTGAAAATGATTTGTGAAAAGAGCTGGGAATTCAACAATACCACATACCTAGCTTTCGTAGACTTAGAGAAGGCCTTTGACAGAGTACCGAGAAGTATCCTGTGGAACATACTGAGAGGAAGGGAATATCAGGTACCGAGAAAGTTAATAACAGCAATAGAAAGCACATATGTTGATAGCATATGTAAAGTAAAGACTCAGACCGGAAATAGTGATTGGTTTAGAATTACTACGGGAGTGAAGCAAGGAAGTGTGCTCTCCCCAATATTGTTCATAACATTTATGGACTATTGTGGAAAGATGGCACAAAGAAGAGTAAATGGGGAAATCTTTGGTTACGCAGACGACCTGGCTTTGTTCGCTGATACTGAGGAAATTTTACAAGATATGATTAGAGCTTGGAATGACATTCTGAATGCAGTTGGAATGAAGATTAATACGGATAAAACAGAAGTTATGGTGATGGGAAAGATGCAGGAAAATTTGAACGTGAGAGTGGGTGGCAGAGCGCTGAAACAGTCAGATCACTTTAAATATCTGGGAGTGTGTTTCGGACCTGAGAGCAGTACAAGCCGTGAACTGGATGTAAGGCGTGACAAATTTAATAGCTCACTCATATCCTTATATCCGCTGATGAAGGATAGAAGTGTCCCAAGGAAAGTTAAAACTATAATATACACTAGTATCCTAAGACCAATACTAGTGTATGGATATGAGTCATGGGCCCTTTAGTACAAGAGACAAAAGTAAAATCCAGTCATGCGAAATGAGGGTGTTGAGGGTGATTATGGGTGTGACGAGACGGGATAGAAGAAGAAACGAAGATATAAGAGAGGAATTAGGAGTGGAGAACATATTAAAATTCATTGAGAGGGGACAATTGAGATGGTTTGGACATGTGAAGAGAATGGATGAAGACAGATATCCGAGGAGATTTTATGAATGGAGGCCGATGGGAAGGAGAGGAGTTGGAAGACCGAGAATTAGATGGAAAGATAACATCAGGATGGCAATTGAGGGGAGAGGGGGAGACATCGAGGATGTGGAGGAGATGAGAAGATACGAAGATAGACGACAGTGGAGGGATTTCGTGCAGAATTACTGACAGGCGCTCTGCGCCTACAGGAGCTTGGTGAAAGAAAGAAATATATAATATAAGTAAATATATATATATATATATATATATATATATATATATATATATATATATATATATATATATATATATATATATATATATATATATATATATATATATATATATATATATATATATATATCCAAATGGTTTCTGAGATATGGCCACTCAAAGTATGGTATGGTATGACCCTCAAAAAATTTTAAAACTCAGAAACGCCAATTTTTTGGGTGGCTAAAAATTTCTCACATGTTTTTTTCAATAGATTTTTAGTAAAACCTTTGCTGATTCCAAATCTGTAATTAAATTTTAATAATTCCAAACGGTTACTGTGAAAATATTTTTAAATAATACCTGTCGAAAGACCTTGAATCTGGTGACATATGGCAAGCACAAAGAAATTTTTTTTTAAATTTTTTAACAAATTTTTGGAATTTGTTATGGCAAATGTTCTGATTCAAAATATGGAATTAGTTTTTCATAATTTTAAATGGTTACTGAGATATGACCACTCAAAATATTTTCATAAGGGGTCCCAAAACTGAAGGACCTTAAATTTTGGGGGTGAAAAAATGGGGTAAACTTTTTTTTCAATAGTTCTATAGTTCTTTGATGACTCCAAATCTGTAATTAGTTTCCATAATTCCAAACGGTTCCTGAGAAAAAAAATTCAAGTAATGCATGCCTCGTATAAGGGAAAAATTATTTTTTCAATTTTTAAAACAGTTTTAGAATGCCTTTATACAAAATGTTCTCCTGATTCCAAATATGTAATTAGTTTTTCATAATTCCAAATGAGACATGACTTCTCAAACGTGGAATGATGTGCGTATCTGAAAGTCATAGGAAGTTTGGAAAATAGATGAAGGAAGTGTGTTCCAGACTTTACCAATAGAGTATATGTAAGATTGAGTATAGCGGTTAAGTCTGGGTTCAGAGAGTTGGACAGAGAAAGGATGAGACTGTATAGAAAGATTAGTTGCATGAGCACTTCTAAATTTAGGAGGTATGCGAAGGGAGAGTTCAAATGAGCAGTGTCCATCGTAATAGCGATAGTATAGAGAGAGTGACGAAACAATACGACGGGCAGAAGAGACTGGAGAGAATTAATGAGAGCAGGAGAGTTGATGAGACAAAAAATCATAGACTCCACCTTTTCAAGAAGAGCTGTATGAGTGAAACCACCATAGATGCTTGAGGCGTACTCCAAGCAGGGCGAACATCACCCCTATAAAGGGAAAACAACTGGGGTGGAGTGAAGAAATTCTAAAGGCTCCTCAGAACATTTAACCTTTGGAAGCTTGTTTAGAAAGAGAAGTAATGTGATCTTTCCATGAAAGATCTCGGAAAAAAGGTACACCGAGAATATTAAGGAGAGACGAGAGTTTGAGTTGTGTGTTTTCGAAGAAAATATCATAGTTGTGTGGAAGGCTGTGTCGAGTAGAGAGATGGAGGAATGAACTTTAGAAGCATTGAAAATGACTATTTTCTCTGCCCCAATTTAAAATACGTGACAGATCAGAGATCAGTTACTCCATGACTACCTTCCATGAGTCAATTATTTGCCGTTGGGAGGGGCGGGGCGTCTTTCAAACTAAATGGAGTAATGCAGGATGAAATCATCGACACAGGAGTGGATAGGAGTCATTAATGAAACAGGGTCGTTAATGAAAAAAGTATCATTAATGAAAAGCAGAAAAATTATTTGGGATAGGACAGATCCTTGAGGAATCAGTATTAATAGAATTTAGAGCATGAACGGTGGCAGTTTACATTAGTTGCTATAGAATGACAGGAAAGGAAATCAAAGAGGTCACAGAGAGAAGGATAGATTCGGAAAGAGGGAAGTTTGGAAATCAAAGCTTTGTGACAGACTCTATCAAATACATTCTATATGTCCAGAGAGACAGAAATAGATTATTAGAAATTTCCGATGAGCTGAGGAAGAAAGTCAGAGAGAAGGGAAAGAAAATCACGGGTAGAGCGTTTCTTGCGAAAGCCATACTGACGATCAGAAATAAGATTAGAAGAATTGAGACGTTTCCAAATCTTCATGTTAATTAAGGAAAGATTCGAAAACTTTAGAAAAATCGAAGGTAAAAGAAATGGGACGGTACTTGAAAGGTTGAGAGGGGTCCCCATTCTTCGGCACAGGATGAATGAACGCACGTTTCCAGAAGGATGTGAAGGTTGAAGTAGAAAACCAGAAACGAAATAGTTTACCAAGGCAGGATGCAAGCTAGGAAGCACAGGTTTTGAGAACCACATGAGTGGTACCATTAGCTTCGTACCCCTTCTTAGCTCAGAGAGATCAGAAATGGCGCCTTTAGAAGAAATCGTAATTTTTGGCATTAATGAGTTGGAGGGAGTTGAATTAGAAGCAAAAATTTGAGCGAAAAGTTCAGCTTTAGAGGAAGGCAAAATAACATTTGTACCATCAGAAGATACTAGAGGTAGAAAAGAGGAAGAAGCAAAGTTAGAGTTGACATATTTTGCAGAATGCCAGAAAGGGCGCGAGTAAGAGAAACCAGAAAGATTATTGCATTTACGACGGAGAAATGAGTTTTGGTTTGCTGAGAATAAATTTTGCACGATTCCGGGATGAAATATAAGTTGCATGAGTTACTGTTATTTTTAAGAGAACGGTAATCCCTGAAGGAAACATCCCTGCGGTGGATAGCACGAGAAGAAGCAGAGTTAAACAAAGGTTTCCTAGATTTAGTAGAAGGGAATGAATATGGAGTGTATGCTTCCACGCCAGAGAGAATCGCAATGTGCACATTCCTAGGAACCCTTACCACGGAAACATTAATATTTCCATCGAAAAACAGAAAAGTTCAAAAGCAAGTCAGACCAGTTAGTTGCACCTAAAATCCAAAAAACGTCTCACCGTCTCATCGTTTTTGCGGAAGACTTGAAGAGGCAAAACAAGATACAGAGATAAGAAGGTAGTCGGATGAACCCAGAGGAGGAAAGAGTTTAATAGTGTAAGGAGAAGAAGTCAGTTAAAGATCAAGTATGTTGGGTCAAGGATATGGGTAGGGAGATGCACCATCTGCTCATGGTTGTTCAGGATAAAAAAGTGGTACGCGATTACACTAGCTGGATCATTAAAACTAGATGAAAAGCCATTGACGGTGGTGAATGTTGAAATCACCTAATATGATGAATTCAGAAAAAGGAGAAGTAGAAAGAATGCATTCTAATGTGGAGTTTAGATTGTCGAAGAATTTTGGATAGTCTATAGAGTTATGAGGTAAGTTGATAGAACAGATGAATTTTAGTTGTAAAGAGCTTAAGCCATAAAGTAGAGAATTCACAAGACTCCAAATTAGAGACAAGAGAACAGATAACATTATTGCCCACATATGCGCAATATCTGCCATTGACAAAAAATTGAGGATAAAGACAGTATGAGGAAACAGAGTAGACTTCGCTCTCAGATCACTCATACACCTGAGTTTGGTTAAGAACAAGAAATGAGGTCTAGAGGAAAAGAGGTGGTGTTCGATAAAGTGGTAATTTGACAAGAGACCGCGAAAATTGCAAAAATGAATGAAAAAAGAAGACATTTAATTAGATGGCACCAACCTCATTAACGGAGGCCAAAAGTTCCCAAGTAGTGATGGGGGAAGGGTGAATGAGGTTCTATATTTGGACCACCCTTCTGTTTCTCCGAGGTAGTTTTATGTTTTGCCATTTTGAATTTTTAAAATAGGTAATGTACGAGTAAGTGCTTGTTTATTTATAGTGTGCGTGAGAAAGAGGGAGAAGGTTGTGGGGACACAGACACTCCAAAATGAGTCAAGGGTACACTAGAAACCCTCTGAGAATTTGAAAAGCGAAAAGAAATAAACCAATGGACAACGGAGTGAAACGGAATGGTGTAGCCCACCTTATCACACAGAAGGTTAAGCCCAGTAGGGAGTACTTTCATTGCTTTGGTGCTACGTTATCTCTCTCTCTCTCTCTCTCTCTCTCTCTCTCTCTCTCTCTCTCTCTCTATATATATATATATATATATATATATATATATATATATATATATATATATATATATATATATATATATATATATATATATATATATATATATATATATATATATATATATATATATATATATATATATATATATATATATATATATATATATATATATATATATATATATATATATATATATATATATATATATATATATATATATATATATATATATATATATATATATATATATATATATATATATATATATATATATATATATATATATATATATATATATATATATATATATATATATATATATATATATATATATATATATATATATATATATATATGGCCAGACTTCGATTTGAGCCAGCTACATATTTAAGAAACTACTGAACGTACGTAAAAAAGAATTATATTTTTAGAATCCTTGTCGAATTTCAGTTAGGAAAAGTGTAAAATATTTGCAAAAAAAAAAAAAAAAAAAAAAAAAAAACATGATTGTGTACGATAAGCTATGAACTAACAAACCTAATTCGACTTTATGTAACCTGAACGACCGAAGATGGCCACCGTATACAGGCCTAACTGATGTATTACACCATATATATATATTATATATATATATATATATATATATATATATATATATATATATATATATATATATATATATATATATATATATATATATATATATATATATTTACATTTTTTACAATTTTGTTAGTCATTAGCGAAATTTTTGTTATTCAAATTTCGGAAAATTTATTGTAAAAAAATTGACATTGCCAAACGTACGATTCTTTCCTGAGTTATAAAAAAGTAAATTTTACTTACATAATAAAATTATTATAAGATTTTTTTTTTTGTATTTCCCAATGTTTCTTGTTTAAGATTCGTCAAGGATTCTAAAAATATAATCCTTTTTTACGTGCGTTAAGTAGTTTTTTAAATATGTAGCTGGCTCAATCCGAAGTCTGGCCTATATATATATATATATATATATATATATATATATATATATATATATATATATATATATATATATATATATATATATATATATATATATATATATATATATATATATATATATATATATATATATATATATATATATATATATATATATATATATGAGAATGCTGTAGATATGGCTCTAGTTTGTCGTGCCCACCATATTATGTTTCTGATAATGTTGTTGAGAGGATTCTGACTAGTGATGTTGACTATAAATGAAAAATCACATAACCATTTCTGATATTATTATTATTCCATAAATGGATTGCCTTTGACGTTCATGAACAGTTTCACTTCACATTTCAGCTCATAAAAGCGCTTATCATTGGCGCTTTGCTTAACCAACGAACCTCGAAGTAGTATAATAAATCAGCATAGTCCCCTTCGAGATCTTTTGACTGCTGATTGCTTATTGCTGACTTCATTGACGATAGGAATCTCAAATCACAACTATTTCAGCTCGAAAGCTTTTGCTGTTTGAAGCTCGCCTATTTCGGCTTTACCTCCTATGATATAGGGTATTTGTGTGATCGCTAAAAACGTTTTAAGTGAAGTAGTGAACCATATTTTGAACTCGTAGTTACTTTCTTCAACCATAAGATTGGAATGAAACAACGATAAATTATTGTTATTATTAGCAAAGTTACATTTTATTATACATAAAAAGTTTGTTTTATATCACTCTGCTAGAGTATACAAACATATTATGGGTAACTTAAATAATAATCATTATTATTACAAAAATAAACATTTAAAATAGATATACAGATTTTTATTTATTAAATTTAAAGGAAACTATTTTATATTCACATTAATTTATTTTACACTAATTCATTTCATTCGCAGCACTTTATTTTTGTTTATTTATTTATTTATTTATAATTTGAGCACTGTACATGCTTCCTCGCCGAGACAAGGAGTGAACAATTTTCTTTTGATAACAGGAATCGCTGGAAGTAGAGTTGTCGTCGTAGTAGGAACATCAGGTGCATCAAGGATAGGAGTCAGGTTCATCGATAGCCTCTAATGTTATCGAAAAATTTGCGGGAAAAGTTACTGATACGATGTTGTCGTCCTTTAGTTGATTTGATGAATTGGATGACGATTAATTTGTTTGGAGAAAATGTAGAAAGACGCGGTTTATGATATGCAGGAAGTCACTTGCTGAAAGTAAAATAATTTTGGTCTGTTTCTGATAATTTTTTTTGCAGTAGAAATTCATAGAGACAAGTTGACTATAAAATATCTGGTGTAAAATTGGTCCAATAGACGTCTAACTGCTGTCAATTGTTAGTTGCAGTTGAGCTACATTTTGGAGAAAAAAATGAAGAGTTGTAGCTTTCTTAAGTTGTTTTAAATGGAATTTAGAAATAGAAACCCTTATATCTTCATCTTATTCAGTTTTTGACGTCGTTGGTAGAAGATGTTCGAAGCCTGAAGTTGGTGGTAGAAGGTGTTCGAAGCCTGAAATCATTTTTGATAGATGGTGGTGTTTGAAGACAGGGTCACCAATTATCTAGTGGGGACTCTGTAGATATGAGTCTAGTTCGTAGACCCCACTCGATTATATTTCTGGGAATGTTGTTGAGAGGATTCTGACTCCATGTCTAGCTTCACTGACGACAGCAATCCCAAATCACAACTACTTAAGCTCGAAAACTTTTTGTTGTTTGAAGCTCGCCTATTTCCGGCTTTCCTTCTACGATATAAGGCAGCTGTGTGATCGCTACCAAAGTTTTAAGTAAAGAAGTGAACCATTTCCTAAATCAATCGTAGTTTCTTTATATCTTTACTTCAACCATATTTTATTATATAAAAAAGGCTGTTCAGTTTCTCTCTACTAGAGTATTAAAACGTATTAAGGATAACTTAAATAATTATCATCATTGTTGCAAAAATAAACATTCAAAATACATATACAGATTTTTATTTAGAAAATTTAAAAAGAAACTATTTTATATTCACATTAATTTATATTACACTATTTCATTTCAATCGCAACACTTTATTTTATTTTTATTTGTTTATTTATAATTTGAGCAATATATATATATATATATATATATATATATATATATATATATATATATATATATATATATATATATATATATATATATATATATATATATATATATATATATCATCAAACATCTGCATGTAGAAGATGTGGCTCCAATAGAACTTATTATCAATAAGTGTACACACTAGCACAAGCATTCTTGACAAATTTCAATTTTGAAAAAAATTATTTACATCTGCATTTTCAGTGTATGAAGTGGATATTTTTCAGTATCTATGTAGGATTTATAAAATTCCAAAATAGATAGACTATTAAATTTTGATTTTAATATTTTATGATTGTATATTAATTAAAACAAATTGCAAGAAATGAAAAGTTTCATCTGATATCACATCGAAACGAGCTTTAAATATTCGCAGAATTCGTTCATGGTTCTGTAAATCTAGAAACCTCTCTATGAAGTGCTCTAAAATAGTGGAACACTCTTCTCCATACTCCTCCGTTGATTTTGGTTTCTGCTGTTCTAGTGTTGGAAAATGTGTTATGCAATTTTTCTTCACTTGTGTTGCAAACATTTGCACTATCGTGATAGTGATAACAAGAGAAGTAATCAGCTGATTCGGTCCTTGTAAATTCAAATTTAGAAAATTTAGGTGACTAGTGATGTTGACTATAAATGAAAAATCACATAACCATTTCTGATATTATTATTCCATAAATGGATTGCCTTTGACGTTCATAAACAGTTTCACTTCACATTTCAGCTCATAAAAGCGCTTATCATTGGCGCTTTGCTTAACCAACGAACCTCGAAGTAGTATAATAAGTCAGAATAGTCCCCTTCGAGATCTTTCGAAGTGTCTTTAAAATCTCTGTTGTTCAACCGATTAGTTTTAAAGAAGTTAACAAGTTTTGTTACTATTTTCATCATATTATTCATTCTCTGAGATTGTGCACAAAATTGCTGGTGATGGATAAGACAATGGAATATTTTAGAATCTAAATCTTTCTTATTTAAAGCTAAAAGTCTTTTCTGATGCCCTACCATAGATGTTACAAAGCTAAGCTTTTCATAAGGTAAATTCAATTCAGTTATTGCTGACTTGGCATAAGAAAAAAAATGTTCACCTTTGGTAGTTGCCTGTTCTGATTTTAAAGCAAGTAAATATTCTCTTATCGTAAGTCTGCCATTATTCCACGTGCAAAATATGGCTAGTTTTGCCACATTTGTTATATGTTGTCTCATTTACAGATATCGAATAAAAGACATATTCTGATGCAGCTTGTTTCAAAGATACCTATATATTTTTTGGGCAAATCTAAAAAGCAAAAAACTCCGCTACTCGACAAACTAATTTTCTAAAATAATCAAATAAGTTTATCGTTGACAGTAGTAGAGCAATACTTCTTCAGGGTACGACACCCTCCCCTAACCGACCACCTTGACTCCCCCCTCCTGCCCCCCAAAAAAATTGGAAATATATATATAAATATTTATGTCTACTCTAGTGGGCAAAAGCCAGAGGCCTACTCATATTCACCAGAGTTGGATAGCATTCGGAATCTGGTCGCTAATGGCCAACGTGCCCGATACACGGCGTTTAAAAGTGTGCAAGTCAAAGGAAGTTGGGAAAACAGATAAAGGGAGTGTGTTCCAGACTTTACAAGTAGAGTAAAGGTAATATTGATCATAGCAGTTAAGTCTGGGGTCGGAGAGTTGGACAGAGAAAGGATGAGACTGTGTAGAAAGTCGTGAAAATCAAGTCCTTCTCAATGGAGGAGATATGCGACATGAGAGTTCAGAAGAGCAATGTCCGTTGAAATAGCGATAGTTAAGAGAGAATGACGCAACAATTCGACGGGAAGAAAGAGATTGGTGAATGTTAGTAAGAGCGGGAGAGTTGATAAGACGAAAAGCTCTAGACTCCACCTTTTCAAGAAGAGCTGTATGTGTGGAACCACCCCAGATGTGCGAGGCGCACTCCATACCGGGGCGAATAACACCCCTATACAGAACAAGCAACTGTGGTGGCGTAAAAAACCATGAAGGCGCCTCAGAACACCAAACCTCTTAGAAGCTTGTTTAGAAAGAGAAGTAATGTGACCTTTCCAAGAAAGATCACGAGAAAAAGAAACTCCGAGAATATTGAGAACAGATGAAGATTTCAGTTGAGTGTTTTCAAAGAAGATGTCATAGTTGTGTGGAAGATTGTGTCGAGTAGAAAGATGGAGGAATTGAGTTTTTTGGGCATTGGAAACGACTATGTTTTCTCTGAAATACGAGAAAGATCAGAGGTCAGTTGCTCCAAGGCCATCCTTCTTGAATCTATCAACTGCTGTTGAGAGGGACGTCTTTCAAATTGAAAGGAGTAATGAAGGGGGGAGTCATCAGCATAGGAGTGTATAGGAGACGGAGTATATTATATATATATATATATATATATATATATATATATATATATATATATATATATATATATATATATATATATATATATATATATATATATATATATATATATATATATATATATATATATATATATATATATATATATATATATATATATATATATATATATATATATATATATATATATATATATATATATATATATATATATATATATATATATATATATATATATATATATATATATATATATATATATATATATATATATATATATATATATATATATAGATAAAGCTTTCGATAGAGTTTGGCACAAATCTTTGATTTCAAAACTTCCCTCTTTCGGAATCTATCCTTCTGTGATCTTCTCTCTGATTTCCTTTCCGGTCGTTCTATAGCAGCAGTTGTAGACGGCCACCGTTCTTCCTTTAAATCTATTAATAGTGGTGTTCCTCAAGGATCTGTGCTATCCCCAACACTTTTTCTACTTTTCATTAATGACCTTCTCTCTGTTACTTCATCTCCTATACACTCCTATGCTGATGATTCCACCCTTCATTACTCTTTTCAATTTGAAAGGCGCCCCTCCCAACAATAGTTAATAGGCGCACGGAAGGTTGCTTTGGAGCAGCTGACCTCTGATCTATCTCGTATTTCAAACTGGGGCAGAGAGAACATGGTTGTTTTCAATGTCACCAAAACTCAATTCCTCCATCTCTCTACTCGACACAATCTTCCACAACACTTAGAAGGGCTCGTGCGACTCGACTTTCCACACAGTCTCATCTTTCTCTGTCCAACTCTCTGACCTCAGACTTAACCGCTATGCTCTGTCCTACATGTACTCTACTGGTAAAGTCTGGAACACACTCCCTTCTTCTATTTCCCCAACTTCCTATGACTTACACATCTTCAAACGTCATGTATCAGGTCATGTCGTCCTTTAATTTGACTATGATCCCGTCTTCTCCCCTAACTCTGGTGGAATATTAGTAGGCCTCTTTCCTTTGCCCACCAGAGGTGAAATAATATATATATATATATATATATATATATATATATATATATATATATATATATATATATATATATATATATATATATATATATATATATATATATATATATATATATATATATATATATATATATATATATATATATATATATATATATATATATATATATATATATATATATATATATATATATATATATATATATATATATATATATATATATATATATATATATATATATATATATATATATATATATATATATATATATATATATATATATATATATATATATATATATATATATATATATATATATATATATATATATATATATATATATATATATATATATATATATATATATATATATATATATATATATATATATATATATATATATATATATATATATATATATATATATATATATATATATATATATATCCGCCCGCAGGAAGGGTTATTAGCCCTGTCAGTAGGTTCATTCGAGGATAAACAAAGGGTTTCGCGGGCCGACGGAAAACATCCGCTGGCTGGCCAGGTCTATCTCGGATGCCGACTTTGAACCCACCTGCAGTTAGTATTCTGCAGATGTACTTATTACGCATGAAAGAACTGCCCAAATTTCTCTATTCCGACCAAGCCTCGAACGCTGGACCTCTAGCTTGCAAGGCGAGTGCTCGATCGTGAGCTACGGAGCCGCTTATATATATATATATATATATATATATATATATATATATATATATATATATATATATATATATATATATATATATATATATATATATATATATATATATATATATATATATGAGCCTGTGTGTGTGTGGTTTGAAAGAGCAATATAATACTCGTAAATATAGAGCTTTGAAAGTCTTCTAAGTGTTCAAAGCTAGAAATTAAGTGAGAGTGTGCGTGTGCGTGTGCGTGTGCGTGTGCGTGCGATCCTAATTGCTTAAAGGATGTTTTCTGTGCGAAATTTTAAAATTTTAATAACTTAATTTGTATTTAATGAGAGTTTTTTTACCGCTTCTTTTAAACGTAATTTTAAACGTCGTATTTTTTGAGTTAAGTGAATGCGAAGGAGTCCTTTTGAGAGAGAGTCCTTTTGATGTTACTAAGTCACCTAAGGACACACGGAAAACAAAAATAAACCATGATGTATGCGATATATGACAAGATTAGAGGGAGGAATATATATATTCTTAAAATTAATTTGAACATTCTTTATTTCGGATCCTTGTAATTAGATATGTGACAATTTGACCCACCTTTGTCTGTTTAAAGAAAGTTAATAGAAAAAATGTAATTTTATTAATATATATTTTTTTCCTTTGAAATGAAATGATAAAATTTTCGAAAAAAAAGCCTTCCATAATATCTGTATATCTATCTATCTATCTATCTATTATTATTATTATTATTTGGCACAATTCAGTCTTTTCTTTATTATTATTATTATTATTATTATTATTATTATTATTATTATTATTATTATTATTATTATTATTATTATTTTAATTATTATTATTATTATTTTTATTTATTTATTTATTTATTTATATGATATATTATTACTGTTAGATACAAAATAAGGCATATATCTGGAAATCAAATTTGGAAGTTTCTTTTCAAAACCTTCGATTAAATATTATAAATGAAAATAGGCTTTGATCTTGACTGTCCTGAGATAACGTTCACGGCAGGAAAAGACCATCCCATTTAAAAGGCTTTGATCTTGACTGTCCTGAGATAACGTTCACGGCAGGAAAAGACCATCCCATTTAAAATGCTTTGATCTTGACTGTCCTGAGGCAACGTTCACGGAGAAAAAAGACCATCCCATTTAAAATGCTTTGATCTTGACTGTCCTGAGGCAACGTTCACGGAGAAAAAAGACCATCCCATTTAAAATGCTTTGATCTTGAGTATCCTGAGACAACATTCACGGTGGAAAAAGACCAGCCCATTTGAAAGACTCGATGGAGAATAAATAACGAAAAATCAATTTCTATATTAATGACTGACTAGTCATGATAATGAAATTATGAAAAATGTTGCTGATTATTCTGGTTGTAGAATAACGTAACCTAGTAAGTAAAAATAAAGAAGGCATACATACAGTTTCAATATAAATGTTTATATTTTACCATCTTGATAAAATTAACGAACATTCAGTCATTGATCTCAAATTTCTCAAGAATTTACTAAAGTCTGTTAAGAAAGAGCAGCAACTTACTTATTATTATTATTAAATTAAAAATATTTTATTTTACTTATAAGCTTGAATTTCTACTGCCCATTTTTCTTTCCAATTATTTTCTAACTATTCGCTTGCATACTTTCATATATTTAACGTGCACAAAACCAGTGACGTATCTGGCATGTGCAATTAACTTGACTGGTGAAGCAACCTTATTTTACTTTATATACAAACAGACATATGTTGTAAAAGTTAAAGATTAAGTAGTTAGAAAAGGTTCAAAGAAGAATATTTTCCAATTTAAAAGTCAAATAATTATTAAAATATTTGCTGTAATACTTTTCCGATGACCAAAAATAGGATAATCAGTTTTATAGGGTAAGTTTTTTTGAACAATTATGGCTTATGATTAGAGTATCTCAAAATGTGAATTAATGCAAATAATGTACAACCCTATCTGATACTAACCAATTCAGTCTTTTCTTCGTCTACTATGCTCACACATATTAAAGAAATCTTGAATGAGGGACTGGGGCTGCACAACTAACAAAATATTTCAAATACTGATTTGAATTGTCTTGCCATAATTTCAATATATTAAATAATTTTAATAATGTTTTAATAATTTATTAGATCAAGAATATACAAGTTACAATGTACAAAAATCCTTTGCAACAGCATCTGCTTCATTATGTAATACTATTTCCAGTTTTCCACATGTTCTGGAATCTAATTACGTTTTAGAAGTGAAACAAATTGATAAACATTTTTTTATTTTTTTTTTATTTTTTTGTCGCTGATTAAGGAAAAGAATTCTCGGTGTGAGATTTATCTTAATCTATAAGGAAACTGTATATTCGGTATATAGTTGTACTGCAAATGCAAAACTCTAAGCGATATAAAAATTCATAATATTTTAAAGAACAATCCGAATTTATCCTTCTTAAAACCATCGGTAGCTCAGTGGGTTAAGTCAGTTTTTCTCTGACTTAAAGGAACGAGGTTCGCCCCTCGCTCTCGTGTGTGTACTGCATAATGTACAAATCAAGGTTCGAACATCCGATCCAGTTACCTGAAAGGAAAAAAAAAATTATCGTTTGTAGGAGATTTTCTGTACTTAATTAACTACAGTTTACGGCAAGGTGTATTATTACGCTAATATCAATACTCACATGTTGCTTAAAAACATAACCAACACTTACGAACATTCCAACACAAACAATATCACATTCTCTCTAAACTGCTCCTACAGAGGTCTGCTTATCAAAGATTCGAAACCACAGTAATAATAATAATAACAATATACTTGATTGGTCTGAACCGGAGCAGGGTTTCCCTATCCAAAAACCCAAATAATCTGTGTAACTTATCAACTTGGTCAGAAATAACATATATCTCAATTTCCCTGGCTAAGAACCACACTCCTTGAATAGGGCTCTGCCCGTGAGTGACGGTGATAACTTAAAAAAAATTTTCCATACAGACATTACAAGTAAAAGTTTGAAGATCAACTCTCTCTAAAAGCTTGTTGAAGTAAAATAGAAGCTACATTTACTTTTTTGTAAAATATAGTCAAAGAAAATTTAAGTTGTAATTTAAATTTAATTAAAGGTAATAAGATTAGGCATTAGTTGTATTTGGCCGTGTAAATGATGTCGCTACCGAGTTTCAGTTTTTCTGACGTACAATCTTTTTC